>VXBV01007292.1:26449-37527 GCA_013400355.1 Certhia brachydactyla
AAAAAAAAAAGTGCCAGTCCTTGAATATTATTTTCACATAAATTCCTTAGGAATCGTAAAATGAAACTTTTAAACCTGACTCCTTAAAATTTGGGAGCGCTCTATATTTCAAGGCATCTCGGATGTTGCTGGCAGTATTTCTCTCTCTGATCCCATTTCCCTGCACTGTCCCTGCTCTCCTTTTCCATCCATCCTGCTTTGCCCTCTGACTGCAGTAATGTCCCCACAGCCCAGGCCCGGTGTCACTGTCACTGATTCACCCTGGGGCTGGGACAGCACCCTGGGGACCAGCAGAGCACCTGGGGGTGGCCTTGGGATGGGATCCCCAGCCTGGGGTGTGCAGGGACCCCATCCTGGCTCTGCCCCTGCTGAGCTTTCCTGAGGGAGGGTGAATATCCAGAGACTAAAATGAGTTTCTATTTCAGCAGGTTAGCACTTCTGAGCAGCTGATTTGCCCCCAGAGCTGTGAAACCTGGGAGCTGGCAATTCATGATGTGCCAGTCCTTACCTGGCTGCCCTTTTCCCTTCCCACAGGCTGGGATGCCTGGATGACAATGGGAGCACAGCGGGGCTGTGTGGCCTGAGGTCACAGCCCGTGTCCCTCTGTCCTCCTCATTGCTCACAGCTCTCAGGGTGATAAAGGAGGGGATTCTCACAGTTATTTACAGAAATAAATGCGTTATGGATTTATTTAGGAATACTGTCACTCCTAGTTTGCATCTGGGCACAACTGGGCAAAAAACTCCTCTTGGACAAATGCCAAATGAGTTCCCAAGGAGAGGCCAAGGTGACAAAGGCACAACCAGGAACTCCTTTACCCAGCATGGACCATACACGTACCAGGAACCAGTTACTAATCAATCCAACGTAAATTTTTGTTTTCAGCTGCCGTTGAGTAACCATTTTCTGCCAAAAAATTAACCTGTAAACTGTTTGAGGTCCCACAGTAATATATCAAAATGCTGCTGGCATACTGATCCCTCCCCACGCTGTGCAACAAATCAATTAGGCTACCAATTCTGTTCATTAGAATTCATTTAAATCTCAATTAAAAAGTTAATTAAAAGTAAGAGTGAGAAGGAAATCATGTCTAACATTCTTATTAAACTCAAATCACCGAATTAGTTTTAAACCCAAATCAACAATCAGAAGTGGAGGTACAAAGGAGAAGGCAGCGCTGTGGGCACGGGGAGAGGCTGCGCTTTGGTGCTCCCAGAGAGGCAGCTCCTGGACCGTGACACTGCTCAGAGCCCTGTGCCTGGCATTCCATCCCATTGCCTTTTAAAATACAGCATATCTGGTTTCTGGGATGAATTTGTCTCTGTCAGCCTGAGCCTTCAGCAGCCCCGTGAGTTCAAACTGCTCCTGCTCCCTCTTGGCTCCTCTCAGCTCACCCCAAACTTCCTGCGCTGCTTTTCCTCTCGCTCCTGGGTTACAGCAGGCTCCTCTGAAGAAAGGGATCTCTTTGGGGCCAGGGTGCTTTCAGCAGGGCCCCTCACAGCCCCCCGTGCTGGGCTGGGGGGTGTGGGAGGAGGGGGCTCCCCAGCCCAGGCACCCCCTGCTCGTGCTCTGAGTGCATCCCACTCCAGCCGGGCACCATGGGCACCTGTGACTTTTCTGAGATTGTATTTAATTAGGACACAGACCTTTCCTTCCCGCCTGGGAGCAATGTGCTCGTTTCTGTTGTTTTCCTCGGGTCCAAAAATAGAGCCCCCCTCGGCCGTGAGCATCCTCCTGACAAGCTCCAGGAGCCTCAGGCTGATTTCCCATGCAGTTCTTGGCACCGAGGTCTGGGTGGAGGTGGGCAGGGTCCACCCAGCCTCTCAGTCTCATTAATCATTTGGCTTTCCCTGGCTGCTCGCAGCATCTTCTGGAGGAACCCTTCTCTTTATTCATTCAGACAACCCTTTGGATTAAACAGAGCCAGCTAAATGTCAAACCAAATCTGAGTCTTGATGCAGATAATCATTTCAATAATATTTCTCCATTTGTGCCCAAACACCAGGGGAATAAAGCTTTTCTGCTGTCAGGTAGTGTAAGACTGCAGTTGGTGTAAATGCTTGACATTGAGCCAGATGGCTTAGCCGTGCTGCAAACATATGTTCAACAAGCAGGCTTGCACACATTGGAATTTTATTATTTTGCACTGGTGAGACATGCATATTTATTTACTTGACCCCCTCTGGTGTCACTTTGGTATCAGAACAATCAGTTTTGGTGTCTCGGAGCTGTGGGGCAGCGGGGTCAGTGTCCCAGACCAGCACCAGTGAGGGAGCAGCTCCTGGAGCACCCCAGCTCCCAAGAGCTCCCTTCCCAGAGAAGTGTTTACTCTGCAATTATATCAGTAATTTTCCCACTTTTTTAAGGCTGGGGTCTCTCGACAGGTGATATATTATGCTCTGTCAAGTGCATCCCAAACATCTCGCTGAGATCACCAAATTAGAAAAAAAAAATAATCAGTGCAAAGGGGAAAAAAATGAACAAGAAAAAAAATTAGAATCTTTGGGTGGACGCAGCAGCAGTGACACCGAGCCCAGCAGAGGCAAGGCTTTTAAGCCTTTTTTTTTTTTTTTTTTTTTTTTTTTTTTTTTTTGCAGGCTGATATTAAATAGCTGGACATAAATCTAAGTAATTTCACAAAACAGCACTGGGATGGCCTGGCACCTAATCCACAACTCGTTAAAGGCTGCAGGAAGCTCTCTCCACCTCACCTGTGCTCTGGGCTGGGCTGCTGTTGGGTTTTGGATGGCAGAGCAGGTTCTGCTGTCCTGACACAGCCACAGGTGCCAGGGTGGGGAAATGCCCCAATGCCAACCTGGGCAGGGCAAAGCCTGGAAACACCGAGGGCTGTGGTGACCCTGGGTGGGAGCCTTGAGCTCCTGTCTCTGCTCATCCCCATCCCCACCAGGCACAGAGCAGCCTCACACAACCCCAGATTGCTTTGGGTTGGGAGGGACCCCAGAGCCCCCCCAGTGCCACCCCTGCCCTGGCAGGGACCCCTCCCACTGCTCCAGGCTGCTCCAAACCCAATGCTTGGGACACTGCCAGGGATCCAGGGGCAGCCCCAGCTGTGCCAGGGCCTGCCCACCCTGCCAGGGAACAATTCCTGCCCAGTATCCCACCCATCCCTGCCCTCTGGCACTGGGAGCCATTCCCCCTCTGTGTCACTGCTGATTCATCTGGCTCCTCCACCCACACCATCTTCAGCTCCAGAGAGAGACAGAAAACAATTCAAAGCGCTATCCCATCCCTGCTGCTGGATGTTCTGTGAGTGACAAACTCTCCTCGTGGTGGCAGCTGGAGCAGGGCAGAGGTGAGGACAGGTACAACCCCTGCTCTTCATCAGAGCCTCACTCCAGCCCTCCACAGCCTCTCTCATTGTTGTCTGGGGCTGGGTTTGTGCTATTTTCAGCTTCAGGGGGCAAGGCCCACCCATTATTTTTGTCTGTAAAGTGCCACACATATCTGGGATGCTCTTTAAATAGTCATAATAACAATGGTAATAATAACAACGGTGCTGCTCCCGACAAAGCCATGCCTGTTCCCTGGTCTTTGCTGCAGCAAATTGCTCAGCAGCCCTTCTTCCCCACTTGTGGCAACTGAGTGGCACATTTCTGGGGGCAGGGTGGCCCCCCCAGCCTGGGGACAGCGTCCTGCTGCTGTCACCTGGAGCTGCCAGGGCTCCTGCTGCTCTCAGCTCTGCCCTGGGGACGGGCCATGGCACTGACACCCCTTGGCAGAGCCGGGGCCACTGCGTGTCCTCATCACTGTCCCCTGCCCCTGTCCAGCCTGCCCCATGCTGCTCAGCTTGTGGGGGCTGGAAAGGAAGAAACAGGACAGTCCTATAAATCTGACTCCTTAGCCAAAGGTGCTAAGGATGCAGAAACCAGAAGAGACATTGAAATGAAAGCAGAGTTTGTTTGAATGTTTCTAGAACAGCTTGGGCTGACCAAAGATCTTTCTCTCTTTGGTAGGAATGTGATTTACTAACAGACATCCAAAACCAGAGCAGACCCTTCTTCCCTGGCCCAACAGGAAGGGTCCCTGATAAGATTTAGAGATTAGAAAGTAATAAAACATGGTAATGTAGTGATTCCTATAGGATGGATGTAAATGTAGAAAATTTGTATTCAATACTAGATTGGTTAATGAGAAAGTAGAATATTCAACACAGAAAGAGAGAGAAGTCATTGTAAAAGGAGAGCTCGCTCTCTTGTGCTCTTCTTCTTTTGTTCCCCCCTTTTGCTCTCTTGCTTCCCTTCTCCTCTCTTCTCTCTCTCTTGCTCTCTTTGTTCTCCAGCCTGCTCTGAGCTAACCCTGTGCTGGGCTCTTTTCACCCACCCCCTCTGGAATAAACTTCAAAACTTAACCTGATATCTCTCCTGAGCACTGTCCCCACCATTCTGGCACAGAACTGCTCCTACAGGTGGGAAGGATGGGGAGGGCTGGTGGCTGTCCCCAAGGCCCTCCCTGGCAGGCCCTGGCTGTGCCATGCCGTGGGTGACATGCTGCCCGTGCCCGGCCCAAACTGCAGGGGCAGGACAGGAGATGGGCTGTACATGAAACAGGATTATCCTTTCTCTGAAATAAAATCTTTTCTGCCCAGTCTCTGACTCTTGGCAGGGCCAGAGGGGCACACACAGGTGGGTGCAGTGGCTCAGTGAGCTCTGCCATGCTCACATGTGCCTCAAGTTCTCATTCCCATCTAACCAGCACTGCAGAACAGCCACTTTGATTTAGATCTATTAAATATAGCTGATAAATCATTCTTTATTAGCAATGCCCAGCTGGGATTCGGCTGGGAGCAGAGCTGCCTCCTCGAGGTGTGGGCAGGTCGGGAGGATGACAAGAAAATCTCCAGGGCCTCTGGGAGTGACAGGAGAAAAATCCACCAGATTTTGGGGTGTTTGGGGCTGCCTTGAGGCCAGAGCTCTTAGGGTACAAAGCCATGTGCAGCTGGAGGTGGTGCTGGCACCTCTCTGGTGGGCAATGTGTCTGTGGCTCCTGTGTCAGCTCCCATGGGCATAGCAGGAGCAGAAGGCTGCCAGGAGAGGTGGCTCATCAATTTCCCTATTGATTTTGCTGGGCTTGAATTGCTTTCTCACACTGAGCAAACCCACCCACCCTCATTTGCACACGGCAAGCCCAGGAAGGGAATATTTGGAGTACAAGGCCTGAGCAGCCCTGCTGCAGCTCCAGGGATCCTGCTGAGCAGTGCTGCTGCTCAGGGAAGGGTTTCTGGATCCATTTAAACCCAACTGCTGCTTGACCAAGAAGTGGTGCTGCATTAAATCCTGCATGTATTTCATCTCGATTTCCCTGAATTCCCATCCTTTTAGTGGAAAGCTGGTGGGTGTTTGGTATTTATACACTGGCACTGCAGAGTATCTGAAAACTTGGTGGAAGTGGCTCTGCCAGGGAAATCTTGGCTGCAATTCCAGGTGCAGGTCTTGGAGAGTCTCCTCAGAATCTCGGATGAGGAGTGTGGGATAGGGCTGTGCATTTATTGCTGTGGCTGGTTGTGGAGAGGAGGGAAAAGGCTGGGGGGAATCCAGGGAAGTGCAACACACCACCCTGGGACCCCTCATGGGCTGCAGCCAGTGCTCCCCTCTCCTCCTCCTCCTCTCTTTTTACTGGGAGCAGCAAGGTGAGTTACTTTTGGGGAATGAGGGAGCAGGACCCCTCCTCAACCACCCCCTGCTAGAAAATACAGAATAAATCACACCTGCCAGTGCTTCTCCTTCAAACAAAAATGAGCTGGAGCTGGAGTTGACTTAGGATATAGATCTCTATCCTCTCAGCCATTCCTGTGCTAGTTTTTCATAAACTTGGCTGCTTCTCGTTTGCCCTCTAATAATTCTCTGAAGGCTCATTTCCCCTGTATAACTCTGTGCAAACACCAAGTTGAGGAAAGGGTATTTAGACTCATCCTCCAGGAATGCTGTTGTTGAGGAAATGCTTGTTTACCTACGTCAGTAATTTCCAAGAATGTAATGTGCATTTGAAGATCAAATGTGAAAACTCCAGCATTTGGATGAGGTTGAAGCTCCTGTGGAATTGCAGTCTGGCTGCTCCCAGCTGGCTCTTCACCCCAGAGCACCAAAACCATGGAAAAGCAAGGGTTTGCCAGCTCCAGCAGTGGGAGGGTTAGCCCTGAACCCTTCCACTTGTGAAGCCTTTTTGGCATTATTATTCATGAGTGAGAAGGGATCTGATAATTCTGTTATTCGGTGTTCCCTGGTAAGTGAAGATAAATGTGACCAACAGCAGGAGCCATTACGTGTTCCCTACAATGCAAGTTACCTTGCTACAGTGGGGTTGTTTTTTTTTTTTTTTTCTATATCTTTTCTCATTTTTCATGTGTGCAAGGAGAAAAATATTTATAAAACCTCATAAAAAATTTTAAAATGCATTTACTAAGATTGCAAAAGAATAACTCCCTGATGACACGCTTGGCGCACATCATACTCTCCCATCTTTCCCTGCAAATTCATGAAATCCCAGAATCCCAGGAGGGCTGGGGTTGGAAGGGACTGTAAAGCTCATCTTCTTCCAGCCCCTGCCACGGGGGAGACACCTTTGAGGAGAACAGCCCTGCTCTGGTGCCCCACCAGGTTGGGTGTAACCAAGGCAGAGGGTGACACCCCCTGTCTGGGGTTCTGGGATACTGGGATTCTGGGATACTGGGGTTCTGGGATTCTGTGATTCTGGGGTTCTGGGGTTCTGAGATTCTGTGGTTCTGGGATTCTGGGATTCTAGGATTCTGGGATACTTGGATTCTGGGATACTTGGATTCTGGAATGCCTGGGTTTCTGGGATTCTTGGGTTCTGGAACTCAGGGATTCTAGGATTCTGGGATTCTGTGATTTTGGGATTCTGGGATTCTAGGATTCTGTGATTCTGGGGTTTTGAGATAGTGGGGTTCTGTGATTCTGGGATACTGGGATTCTGGGATTCTGGGATACTGGGATTTTGGGGTTCTGGGGTTCTGTGGTCATGATGGCAGGATGATTCCTCTGCTGTGGCTGGAGGCTGGTTGGTTCAGGAGGCAGGGTGTGCTCCATGCCCAGTGCTCCAGGCCCGTGCACAGACCCACAGGGCAGGCACTGGGAGTGTGACAGGGACAGGGAATGTGCAGGCTGCTGCCAGCAGGCAACAAATCCTGCTCTGTGCTCAGCCAGGGGATGGCTGTGCCCCAGCACATTCACTGCTGCTGCCCTGCCTGTCCCCCTGTCCCCTGTCCTCCATCCTCCTGTCCCCCGTGGCAGGGGCACGGTCACACCTGTGGAGACTCTCCCTGCCAGGTGAGTTCTGCCCGGTGCCTGCCAGGCTCTCCTCTGTGCTGTGGCTGCCCGAGGGTCTGGGGGTGCCCTGGCACGGCCCCTGCAGCCCCTCCCATGCCCACCCTGGCTCTCTCAGTTGCCTGTGTCCCCCTGACTGGGCGATGATGGTGCCCCAGCCCATGGTGAGCTGCCCCTGGTGTCCCTCGGGGCTACCTGGGCCACCTGTGGGTGTTACCTGGGCCACCTGTGGGGCTGCCCCACCCCGTGCCTCTGGCTCGCTGTCCCCCAACAGGCACTGGACTCTGGGTGCCGGGCTCGGGGGTCCCCAGGTGCTGCCCCCCGAGCTCAGGAAAGGGCTGGAGCAGGGCTGGGGCTGGCCGGAGCAGCAGCTGGCACAGGGGAGGAAAGTTTGTAAAGAAAGTACTGAACACAGACTTCCCGGGGTATCAGAAGGAAAATTTATGCATCGCCTTTGAGTTCAACTTCTCCATTAAAGCTTTTTCCCTATAATCTAGGGAGTTCTTATCTTGGTGACTTATGATGTTATGGAGGGGCTCATGCATGGAAAATGTCAATAGAAATAGTAACTCTAGAAGGGAAGGGCCTCCTAATTAGTCCCCATTTAGATTTTATGATGGCTTTGAGATCTGCTCATCCTGACAGTGCGCACTCTGGTTACATATTGTTCTAGCCTGAGGGAACCATAGGAAAATCCAGATTTATTGTACCTATCATACCAGCATATTTCATTTGCCATTATGAGCAGCCATCTCGCAATGATGCAGGAGTATTTATTACAGATTAAATTGTAGGACCTGGATGGTTTAGTGAGGTTCTTGAGGTATCATTTATGTCATTAACTGGCTCATTATCAGATCTGCAAATCTCAATTCCTTTTTTTGTGCCTTCTGTTTCCGAGTAGGGACCTGGGCTGGGCTCTGGCAGGTCCCAGGGTGTGTGTGAGGCCAGGGCATGCAGGAGGAGCATCCCTGGGGTGCTGGAAGCAGGGGCTGCTCCAGGTCCTTGGGGACCAGGGATCCCCAGCTCCACATGAAAGCCACCACACCTGCCCCAGGTGTCACCCTCTGCTCCCGTGTGTCCCCACACCCATCTCTCTCCATCAAACCACAGCTTAGGGAGGTGAAGCTGGGAAAGGCAGTGGTAAGAGAGGAGGTAATTTAACTCTAATTATTTAACAAGTCTGTTCCAGGCGTAAGCTTATTACCAGCGGTGAAAAGATACGCTGGATTTCTCTCTCTCTCTCTCTCTCTCTCTCTTTTATGCTTTATCTCTGCTTAGAGAATTATTTGAAGAGGTTTAATCCAGCCTTGATTGTTGTTGTTAATGGGCAAGGAGAATGGGCTGTTCCATGTGCTCAGCTCTCCAGAAAAGTCATGGGGAAGAAGCTCTCAGACACTGCCTGGCTCTTCGATTTAGTGATATTATTTGAATTTATTGTTCGATTCCACTCGCGTGTCCTGCCTTGTTGGTATTTGCCCTATTTACTCTCCTATATTGCTTTTTCATAAAACCAGGGGATGGCATTTAAGTTGTTGTGTTCTTTGGTATTAAAAGGCACTTGGAACAAGCCCGGGAGCACATCCTGGATTGTGGGGTTCAGGGCATGCTCTGCTGCAGAGCCTGCCCCACTCTTGGGCTGCTGAGATTAATTAATTCCCATGATGGCCAATATTTGTGGGGAAGAAAAAGCTTGGGAAGACAGAAATAATGCATAAAAATGCCATCTCTTCTTGCCCCTCAGTTGGTGGCCAAAAGCAGTGGAAGGGCTGTGGAGGGTGTGTGCAGTGGCTGATTGCACCCCGGGGTTACTTTTGGGAAGGTGCTGATTCTGGGGCTCTGAGCTGGGGGCAGAGTGAGGAGAAATCCTTCAGTGAGGAGAAATCCCTCAGAGAAACCCTCAGAACCCTCCCTGAGGGTTTCCTGAGCTCTGTGGGGGCAGCTGGGGAGCAGGCAGGGAGGGAGAGGTGGGGCAGCCCAGCCCTGTCAGTCCAGCTCACACTCAGGGCTCCAAAATCCTCCCCTGAGGCTCCAGGGAGCCTCCTGTGCTGGGATTGCTCCTGAGGGGTATCTCCCTGTCCCTGCTGAGCCCCCCAAGACCTTCCCCAAAGCACCTGAGCATTCCCTGTGAGCACAGGCACACAACCTCCAAAGAAATCCGTAACGCCTTTTTAAAGACCTGGAAAAATTAATGCATCCCAGTGCTTGCTGCCCTGCTACTAATTTAATTTATTTTGTTTATTTGTTTCATCGAACACTTTGTACCTGTCTTGGAACCAGAGCTGTCTGCTCCGGGGTTAAAGTGTCACAGCAGGTAGAAAACAGAAGGTGTGTGAGCATTTAGACCACGCTTTTCCTTGAAAAGCATCAGGATCACGTAAGACTAAAAGACGTTTAAATGAGAAGCTTCTCGCTCTAATTTACACACACCCCTTCCCCCTTTATTTAATTTACATTGCGTTTTCCTTTGTCAGTCCAAAAAAAAAAAAAAAAAAGAAAAAAAAAAAAAAGAAAAAGNAAAAAAAAAGAAAAAAAAAAGAAAAAAAAGGGGGGGCGGCATTTATAAACTGAAAGGAGAAGAATTGTTGGGTATTTGTCACAAATCAGCCGTCCAACATCTGCCTTCAGCGTGCACAGCGGCTGAGCAAGCCCTGCCCGAGAACGGCAGTGGCAGTGTGCCTGTGTCCCCTCTCAGGGCACATTTTCTGCTCTAGCAGCTGCAGTGCCACCAGGAAATTCAGGAATTTTGTGTGCCTGAAACCTCCGGCTGCGCCCGGGGGGACAGCGCCGCTGGGCAGGGATGGCTCGGACATCCTTCGCTGATTTACAACGAGAATGGAGTGGAATTGATAAAAACCGATAGATAATCGCCTTGAGCTGAGTTGGTAGCTAATTTTAGGACTGGAGGAGCCCTCTCCCCAGGCTGGATAGCAGAGGTACCCCTGCACGAACACAAACCTTGCGGAGGGAGCCGGAGCTGAGCCTGCTTTGTGAGGATGCCCTCGCCAGGCTCGGTCTTTGCCGTAGAATCTGAATATTGAGCCTGCTCGTTAATCTCCATTCCTGGTTTAGGCTGGGCTGGGCTGCTCCGGCGGCCGTGGCTGGGTTGCCGTAGGAACAAGGAATTCAAGTAAATATGCTCAGGAAGGAGAAATGTCTACTAATTAAATGTGAGTAGCATTGATAAAGGGCCAGGGCTGGGAAAAGGTAGAACGTGATGGCCTTCCTTAAAATTCATTAGAAAATACATTTATATCTATCTATATCATTTATATCTATATCTAATCTATATCTAGATAGCAATATCTATTCTATATCCATATTCGATCTATATCTAATCTAATCTAATCTAATCTATATCTATATCTATATCTATATCTATATCTATCTACATCTATTTCTATTTCTATTTCTATTTCTATTTCTATTTCTATTTCTATTTCTATTTCTATTTCTATTTCTATTTCTGNAAGACTTATAAATGATGCATATACCTCTTTGTGGAGAGAACTACACACACTGATGATGACAGCAACGTTTTTATGCAGAAGTGACACTTTATATCTTTTTTTTTTTTTCCTTTTNATTTCTATTTCTATTTCTATTTCTATTTCTATTTCTATTTCTATTTCTATTTCTATTTCTGTACCTGTTCTATATCTATATATCTATATCTATATCTATCTATTTATATATATAGATATTATTATAGCATATAGAAAATACATCTATATATACACCTAGAAATACATCTGTATACCTAGAATATATATATAT
>VXBV01007292.1:43501-54583 GCA_013400355.1 Certhia brachydactyla
ATTATTATTATTATTATTATTATTATTATTATTTGTCTCCTGACATTCCCATGTCCTTGAACCGCTCTGCCCTTGGCTGCTGCTCGGTGTGTCCCCTTGGGAAGGGCCACAGGAGATGTCCGGGGGGGAAGAGAGCCAGGTGAGCCCCAGGTGTGCAGGTGAGCCCCGGTAGGAGCCAGGAGAGGAGNAGAACTGCCACATCTTCTGGGAGTGCCTGTGGAAGCAGTGGGTTTTTTCCCCAATTTATTTTTCCTCTGTTTTTTCTCTGAGTGCTGTCTGGAGTTCTGAGAACGGTTGTTGAAAAAACCAAATTGTGCTGGTACACTTCATTTCACAAGGGTCCAGAGGGACCAGACAAGGGGGAATGGCTTCCCCCTGCTAGAGGGCAGGGTTGGATGGAATACTGGGAGGAAATCCTTGGCTGTGAGGGTGGGCAGACCCTGGCACAGGGTGCCCAGAGCAGCTGGGGCTGCCTCTGTATCCCTGGCAGTGCCCAAGGCCAGGTTAGACATTGGAACTGGAGCACCCTGGGGTGGTGGGAGCTGTCCCTGCCATGGAATGGGATGGGCTGGGCTCTAAGTTCCCTTCCAACCCAAACCATCCTGGGATTCTAGGAGTCTACAATCGTCATTTTTGGTTTTGGCCTCTTCAAAAAATGGATTTGGCTTGGTTTTTAATTTGCTTCAGAGTTTCCCAGCCCAGGTATCACCTTTGTCAAAAGGGACCAGAGAACCTTAGGAAATCTGGGCTCTCCTTGTGCACACAGCTCTTGCCTGGGTCGATGCTCCAGTACAAGTTGTGCCCAGTGACAAAGGACAACACTCTGTGGGTTTTCCCCTTATTGCTGAAGGAGTATTTTGTCTTTTATAGTTCTCACAGCACCAGGTATCGCCCCCTTCCCCGGCAGCACTCGGGTTTCTGCCAACAGCTGCTGGCACCGGGGGAAGAGAGGGGTGAGGGCAGCCAGGGGGGAGGGAGAGGGTGTCCATGGCCAGGGCAGGTACCCCGTGGCAGGGCAGGTGTCCCTGTCCCCTCGAAGCCAGCGGAGGGAAGAGGCAGCGATGGGCTGTCGCCTTCTGCCGCCTGTGCCGGCGGCCCCGCGCTGGCTGCCAACGGGGCACCGCTCTGCCAGTTGTAAATTTTAATTGGCCATCTGGGGAAAGCACAAACCACTGACTAGAGATTAATCAGTAAATTAACCCAGGCATAATACACATTTCCCAGCGGGGCCCGGGCTGCTGGAGGCTGGGGCGGAGCAGCCGGGCTGCGGCAGGATCGTGCGGGGATGCTGTTATTGCTTACCCCTGAACATCTTCCCCGTGTCCCGAAATTCCCTTCAGCGTGACCTTGGCGGTGGCCCTGATTTGTATGGCAGTTGCCGAGAGGTTTTCCCGTCAGTGCTCGACACAGATGGCACAGGTAGCGCTGATGAATCGGGGATGTGACACCGTCCCTCTGGTGAGCTGTTCCTGTCGCCTCCGGGGGGAGCGGTGTGTCCCTGCGGCTGTGCCCGGGGGGCATGGGGCTCTGCAGCCCCTGCTCAGCCTGCAAACAGAGCTGGGCAGAAGCGAACACAAGGAAGGACGAGTTCCCCACCCATTTTTTCTTATTCTTTGTCCTGCAGTTTGGGATATTTGCAGAAAACTGCCCCGTGCCCCACACACCACCACGGGGACACCTTCTCCACCTGACTTGGTATTTGAGCTTTGGCTCAGTTTGCTGGCTCCTAGGACTGACTCTGTCCTAAAGAACAAGCCTGGCTCTTGGGAATTTAAATAGTTCTCCTAATAAGTGGTTCCTTGGCTGGAAATATCTGGATGCACCACTGTATCGTGTCTATGATTTTGCATTTTCCCCACTGTCTCTTCTGCCTGACATGATAATGAGCTCTGTGTTAAGCCAGAAAAAAGCAATTTTCTCCTGAGGTTAATTTCTTTGGATTGCCCACCTGAAGTGGGGAGTTGCATATAAATTCTAATTTGTACTGAAGTGCAGAAGATTGGGTTAGTTTTTTGGGCAGAGATGATACAGTGCAAATCTTTATTGACTTACAGGGGTGTTTTGTTCTGCCTTCCTGGCAACTGCCTTGGGAAGAAGATCATGATGGAACCAGTTATGGCTCTCTGGGTCCCTTTGAACGGGCTCCAGCTTTACAGCAAGTATCTGAACTCCAGAGGGCAGGGATGGGTGGGATATTGGGCAGGAATTGTTCCCTGGCAGGGTGGACAGGCCCTGGCACAGCTGGGGCTGCCCCTGGATCCCTGGCAGTGTCCCAGACCAGGGTGGACATTGGGGTTGGGAGCACCTGGGACAGTGGGAGGTGTCCCTGCCATGGCTGGGGTGGCACTGGGGGGGCTCTGGGGTCCCTCCCAACTCAAACTGGGTTTCTGGAATACCCCTACTTCATCCCAGTGAAACAAGTGGATAAAAGCTAATTTATTGAGCTACCGAAGGGATAGGGGGTTTGGAAACAAAAGGAATCAAGTAATAGGAAAAGGAAATATTCATCAGGAGAAGGCACAGTGCTTGGATCATGGGAAGCAATGTTTCACCAGAGCTGGGGCCATAGAAAGGCAGGGAGAGGACAGGCAGAAAAGCCAAAGGTAACCCCCTGCCCTCTGCAGCCTGCTGGAAACCAGAGTGGAGGGTCTGAGTGTGAGCACTGACTGTGCTGAAAGCTGCAGGGACAGGGGCTGGAGGAGTCCCAGAGCGTGTGTCCCCTACCATGGCTGCAGGGGAGGGGTCCTGCCACATGGCCACAGGGTCACGGGGTCACGGGGTCATGGGGTCACAGGGTCACAGTCACAGGGTCACAGAGTCACAGTGTCACAGGGTCACAGGGTCACAGGGTCACAGGGTCACAGGGTCACAGGGCCACAGTCACAGGGTCACAGAGTCACAGTGTCACAGGATCACAGTCACAGTGTAACAGGGTCACAGGGTCACAGGGTCACAGAGTCACAGGGTCACAGGGTCACAGAGTCACAGGGTCACAGGGTCACAGAGTCACAGGGTCACAGGGTCACAGTCACAGGATCACAGAGTCACAGAATCAAAAAATCACAGGATCACAGAAACACAGGATCACAGCATCACAGAGTTACAGAGAGACAGAATGACAGAATCAATCACAGGATCACAGGATCATAGAATCACAGGATCACAGACTCTCAGGATCACAGCCACAGAGTCACAGGATCACAAAGTCACAGAGTCACAGACTCTCAGGGTCACAGGATCACAGGATCACAGAATCACAGAATCATAGAATCACAGGATCACAAGATCACAGGATCCCTGAGGCTGGAAAAGCCCTCCCAGCCCATGGAGTCTCAGCTGTGCCCCATTCCTACCCAGAGCTCTGAGTGCCACCTCCAGGAATTCCTGGGACCCCTCCAGGGATGGGCACTCCAACCCTCCCTGGGCAGCCCCTGCCAAGGCCTGAGCACCCTTTCCATGGGGAAATTCTTCCCAAAATCCCGTGTCCCACTGGCACTGCAAAGGCATGGTGAGGTCTGCCAGAGCAGCTCTGCCTTCTGCAGTTCTGGTCTCCTCCTCACCAGGGCTGCTGGAGGGTTTGACCTGTTTGTGGCACAATCAGCCCAGTTATTGCCTTACCCAAGTCCATTTTCTTTCATCTGAGCCTAAAGTCTGGAGCTTTTCCATGCCTTGCTTCCCAGAGCAGCACGCCAGACTGCCCCCCCCCAGCATCACTCAGCATTTCATAGGGAGAGGCAAACTGGTGTTGTGATTAATATGTAAAACTCCTAATTAATGGTGGGTCTCAGAGCAGCATGCATAAGTAATTCCTTTGTATTTGATAACAGGGTGTATTGGAGGGGCTCCACACCTCATTATTACCCACCAATTTCCTTAAAGGGTGGGCAGACCCTTCCTGACAGCCCCTGGTACAGCACTCAAGGGCATGGAAAAACCTATTAATGGACGTGGGGAAATGGTTTGGGCTGTGAGAATTCCTTAGCAAGGAAATAGGAAGGGGAGTGACCAGGAAAGGGGAGTGACCGAGGGACATTGACTCCAACATCCACCTTGGTGTGGCTCGGTGAGAGCTCCTCCTTCCTCAGCTGGGACTTTGGGAACACCCACGTGCACAGACAGAGGAGTCTGATGGAAAATCAGCCGTGGGTGATTAATTGTAATTTTTATAGGCTGATCAGAGATGGAGACCGACAATGGCATCTCCTGGAGTGCTGAATCTACGCTCTCTTACTAAGTGGCAAAACCACCCAAATTCAGCACCCAACTCAAACAATGGGACTGAAAAAAACCCTAAAAAGGGAGGTTGGTGGCAGCAGGAATTGAGTCCTGAGCTCAGGTGGTCTGGGACCCTCCTGAACCAGTGAGGGGCTTGGTGTGCAAAGCTGCTGCAGGAGAGGAGTTTGTTGGGAGGGATTTTGGGGAGCAAATGTTTGTGTACTGGGGAGGCCAGGCTGGCACGTGGCTCCTGGAAGTGACTGCATGGAAGAACATATGGCTTCATTTAATGCAAGAGACTTTGTGGATTATAATTGAGTAGATAATTGGGAAAGGGTGAAGATTCTGAGAGGGTGGGACTCAGTAATTATTCAAAGCTGCTTTAAGAGACTGACAAAATACCCCTTGATGAAAGCCTGGGGGGAACCAGAACTTCAGCTCCACCATTCCCTGCTTCTCCAGAAGTCATGCTGGAGCTTGTCTGGGAAGTCAGGAATGTGGTGGTGGGCACTGCTGGGCATGGGGTGCTGGGCTGGGGGGGCTGGTGATGCTCTGGTGATGGTTCCTGAGCCCAGCTGAGCATCCCCATCCATGAGCAGGGAATGGCTCGAAATGGAAATTTCCATGGGGATGTCCAAAAGCACAGCTGAAACTGCTGAGCTGACAGAGAGGAAGTTCAGAGGAGATTTTGGGAAGGAATTCCTGGCTGTGAGGGTGGTGGTCATCCAGAGAAGCTGTGGCTGCCCCTGGATCCCTGGAAATGTCCAAGTAGGTTGGACGAGGCTTGGAGCAGCTTGGAGGTTTTCCTGGCAGGGGATGGGATGGGATGAGCTTTAAGGTCCCTCCCAACCCAACCCATTCCATGATTCAGAAGTTCTCTGAGCCCACAGGTGCTGCTCACACACCTCTGGAGGGGCTGCTCTGCACCCACATTGGCTTCTTTAACTCTGAAGAGTGAACACTTTGATTTCAATTATTTAAAATTCTGGCCTGTCAAAATATATGTGAATAAACAAATCTGAGCGGGCAAACAACACTCTCATATCCCAAATATTTCTTCTCTTCAGCATGCCTCTCCAGAAAAGCCTGGACGTGTATCTCAAATAATTAGATTTTGTTCAGTAATCAAACTCAATCAGTCGGATTCTCTGTGAACTACTTTTATACCCACAATGAGGAATGTGTGCCGTTCCCTGTGCATTTGCATATTTTTCCATAAACCTAAAACCAATCAATTTTGAAGAGTTATGATAATATAAAGAATCTGAGGCAATTACATGTCTTTTAAACAGGGATTCAAAATGCATTTGAATCCGCTGGCAGGGCTCATGGAGGAAAGCAGTCAAAACTTCTTTAACCCTTTTGGTGGCACCTGGGGGAGGGAGGGTGTTGTGCTGGAGCTGTTAATCCCTGCTGCTCCTTCCCTCCCTGCCCCACCCCTGGGGCTGTCCCTGCCTCTCTGTGACTCCAGCCCGGAGCTCTGGTGGCACTGCACCCCCCTGCCAGGGCACCAGGGGCCTAAAGGCAGATTAGCAGCTCCATATTTCCCTCCAGATTCCCAATCCCACCGAATATCTCCCCCCCACCACCATATGGGCTGGAACGCAGACTTCTCGGGGATTTCATTCTCCTAAACAGGGAGGAATTATGCAAAGTGCTATAGGTAGGGCTCGGAAATGTTTTTTTCAAACAGCCATTTGGTGGAAATGACTTTTTAATGATTTTTCTCTGTGGTTCTGCCTGGCTACAGAAGCCTTTTCCATGTTTATTAAGTGGTTGAGACTTTGCCTTTCGTGCTGCTAGTGCTCCGACCAGGCTGAGCATCTCTGGGGGTTCAGATGGGCACCCCGAGCTGCACATCCCAGCTCACAGGCTTCGCTTTGGAGGCCAGCTGTCCCCAAAACCCTGACTTTGGGGTTGTTTCAGTGTTTTTGTGGCCACGCTGCACCTCCAGTGACCAGAGGACAGGCGCTGCACCTCCAGGGCCACGTGCAGAGCTCGTGCCCAAGGGATGGGGCAGCTCCTGAGGGGAACACCAGTGTTTTTAAAGAAACTGCCTCCACCTCAGTGGCAGCAATTCCAGCCCAGCTGTCACCTCCCTGTGGGTGCCACGTGTGCGTCACACACCACAGCTGAAAGGACAACACACACCCAAGGAGCAGCAGCATCCAGGGAAGAACAGGTGGGGAAAGAAGATATCTCCAGCGTGCCTGACAGGGAGGAAAGCGTGTTTGCTCAGAGTATATTGGAGACCCAGAGCTGGGGAGGTCACGTTTGTGGAAATATTACCGCTGTAATCTCGGCGGGGTGGGAGCAGCACACAGCTTTGGGCTGTCTGAGTTCAACACGTCTGGCAGCAGCACACCTGGGCACCTGCCCTGCCCACTGCCATCCCTCACACCCCAAACCCTGCCCACTGCCTTCCCTGCCACCCCAAACCCTGCCCATTGCCATCCCTCACACCCCAAACCCTGCCCACTGCCTTCCCTGCCACCCCAAACCCTGCCCATTGCCATCCCTCACACCCCAAACCCTGCCCACTGCCTTCCCTGCCACCCCAAACCCTGCCCATTGCCATCCCTCACACCCCAAACCCTGCCCACTGCCTTCCCTGCCACCCCAAACCCTGCCCATTGCCATCCCTCACACCCCAAACCCTGCCCACTGCCTTCCCTGCCACCCCAAACCCTGCCCATTGCCATCCCTCACACCCCAAACCCTGCCCACTGCCTTCCCTGCCACCCCAAACCCTGCCCATTGCCATCCCTCACACCCCAAACCCTGCCCACTGCCATCCCTCACAACCCAAACCCTGCCCACTGCCTTCCCTCACACCCCAAACCCTGCCTGTGCCCCCCACCACGGGCCTCTGTCTTCATTCTCCAGCCTCCCTACAGCTGGGGGACCCAGAGTTCCCCCCAGACCTTTGAGGACATCCTGCTGGATCCCTGTCCCTCTCCAGACCCTGATAGACCCCCATCCCTCTCCAGACCCTGCTGGATTCCCATCCCTCTCCAGACCCTGCTGGACCCCTTGTCTTCTCCAAACCTTTGTGGACCCCAGTCCCTCTCCAAACCTTTGTGGACCCCTGGTTCTCTCCAGATTCTTACAGATCTCACGTCCCCATCAAACCTATCTGGACCTTCTTGTGGACCTTCTTGTGGTCCTCTGTTCCTCTCCAGACCCTCGAGTACCTCTGGTCCCCTCCAGACCCACTCCTTGGTGGATCATCTGCAAGGTCAGGCTCTGGAGAATGTAGGGAGTCCCGGGGCCGGGGGCAGGGGGAGGTGACAGCAGCCCCCAAAGGGGTTCCAGGCCGTGTCACTGGAGATAAAAACGTGACAGAACAACACAGAGAACAGGGCCCAGCCTCTCTGGGCTGCAGGGATGTGCTGCTCCAGAGCAGGAGCAGGAATTAGCCGTGGTTTATCAGCACCAACTCCTCAGGTACGAGCTGTGCTGCCAGTGGGAAGTGCAGGGGGGGGAAGGAAGAGGGAGGGTCTGCAAAAAGCAGCTGCTGTTGTTTGGGAGACCCAGGGGCAGCAGCAACACCCCCTGCAGACCCTCAGCTCGTGTAAATTCATATTTACTGGCCTTGTCGTTCCTCTGAAAGGGGCAGAAATTCGTTCTGCATCCCTGTCATTTGTTTCCTACTGGAATATCTTTCACCAGCATTTCCAGTGTCCTCTCCCCATGCAAATGAGTAATGGGGAAAGTAACTTTGGAAATGACATTGCAATGTAATCATCCATATTGTGTATTGTGGTTAAAATTGATTAAAATAATATTGAAACTCCCCCAAGGGATTATGCAATTATAAGTCAAGTCCCAAATGGAAAAGGTTTTTGAGAACTTGGCAGATGTCTTAATGAAAATGAAGCATTATAGTAATATATTAGTGCTATTTGTATATTATTGACAGCAGGATCACTAAACTGTATAAATTACTGTCCACAAGAATGGCGGAATTGTTTTTCTTTCAGGAAATTTTTAATCAAATATAATTTCAGAAAAATAATTGTTTAATTTCGGCCTTACCTTTGATCTGCACGTTGATGGATCAATTATTAAACCGAGTTTTAGCCACTCGCTCGCTTTGGAAGTTGACACTTTAAATATTTGATTTTGCACCCATTTTGTTTTATTACGGAATAAATTGTGGCGAATGCCAGAGACCATTACATGCAGCCTGGCCATGGGAAGGGGACAGAGGCTCCCAAGTTTTGTTTGCTGCCTTCCAAAGGCTGTGGGGGAGCAGGAGTGGGGCAGGGTCCCCCTGAGGGAGTGTGGGACCCCTTGGAGCTGGGGGGTGCTGGGTGTTTCCTGCTGCCCTGCATAAACAGACACAGGGAATTCACACTGGGACATTTACTCCCATGCAGGAATTTCTGTTCCAGTGGTTAAGAAATAAACTGCCTGCCTGCAAGTACATAATGCATTAGTCTCTAATTTTAAAAATACTCTGTATTTTAATATCTTCTTTTAAAACAGATACCACTTTTTATGAAGCACTCCATGAGTTGCTGATGGATAAATCACCCAAGCATGGCTAAAGAGACCCTAATCTCCAGATGGTACCAGATCCATTTAATTGTATCCTCTGACCTCATCTCACCTGAGCCTGCATTAAAATCATAATACAGTTCAAGTGTAAAAATGATATAGTGTTTATTCGTCCTGTTTATAGGGGGGCAAACACACAGTTAAATTCAGATGTCGAAAATTAGTGTAGTCATTTGAAAAGGTTGAGTTAGATCAAACTGACTCTCAGCATTTTATTTGCCCCTTTTTTATTCCAATGGCTCTGTTGCTGCAGTTGGACACCTCTGAATGAAGGGGGATGCTGAGGGAGAGGTGGGGTGGCTTTTGGGGCAGCTCTGGGGAAAGGGGTGAAGTACTTGGGCTCATTTTTAATTTTCAGGCTGTGTGCACCACAAATGAACTGCAAATATTTTAATATTGAAGTGCCCAAATCAAATATTCTTCTTCCCTCCATGGTCCCATGCCTGTTACCCCAGCAGATGGGGATGCTCCTTCCCACCTGGCATGGTGGGAAGCACAGAGAAGTGCTTCTTCCTCCTGGAATCTGTATTTGGGATGAGCCTGCTTTCACAGGATCATGGAATGAGTTGGGTTGGAAAGGACCTCAAAGCTCTTCTCCTTCCACCCCCTGCCATGGGCAGGGACCCTTTCCACAAGCCCAGGTTGCTCCAAGCCCTGTCCAACCTGGCCTTGGACATTTCCAGCTCCACTTCCACTCTCAGCATCCTCCCATGGGCACAGAGCTTTGGGTTGGCACCAGAACTGCTCCTGCTCATGGGGATCACTTGCACTCACCCCTGTCTGGGGGGATTGACCTCAAACCCTGGCTGCTGCCCTCTAAAACAGGTATTTTTGTGGCTGGAGGTCAGGTTTGGTGGAGTTGTGGCTGTGGGAGTGATTAATAATCCTGAATGCGTGCAAGAAATTCCACGTGGGATCCGTGCTGGCTTGTGTGTTGGCATGGCACTGTCCCTTCATCACCCAAGAGCAAAATGCCTCTCCGTGGTGGGGGAGAGCCCAAGGGGGGAAGGATGGAAGGGAAGGAGGGGAAGAACACAGACAAATAACCGAAATTATTATGAATGCATTGGCAGAGCCAGGTTAGCAGTTTTACTGCAGATATACTGGATTATGGAGAGAATTGAATAATTTATCCAGCAATTTTCACATAAGCAATATTATTAAAAATGAAGACATGAAAAAAGAGGTTAGTTATAGTGGAGAATATATATAGGCCATGAATAAATGTATTAGGCAGTAAGAGTAGTGAATGTTTTAGTAGGTTTAGACTAGATTAAAAAAACTTGTATTTGATTTCAACTAAGTCCTAAAATATCTGCCGAGAAAAAAAGCACAGCTTAGGGTGGGCAGAGGCAGGAGGGCTCCACGCTCGGTGTGTTTGAGCTGGGGGTGATGCTGGGAGGAGAGGGAGCTCAGTGTGAGCCCAGAGGGTGCCTGAGGTGCTCCAGAGCCCAGTGGTACCACCCAGACAGGGCACAGAGGGCTGGCTGAGGGCTCCCCGGGCTCCCTGCCCATTCTTGGCACCAGGCTGGGCTGCCAGGCTCCAGCAGTGGCTGCTGCCTCCCACAGCACAGCTTTGGGAATCCCGGGAGCTGCACTACCCCGAGGGGATGGGGGGTGCCCAAACCAGTACCTGCATTTGGGGAGGGAACTGCTCCTGCAGGTGTGCACACAGAGAATGCCCGCTCTCTGTCCAGGCACTGACGACAGGAGGAGACAGGGACAGTGCCAGCAGGGTGGGGACAGTGGCAGCAGGGTGGGGACAGTGCCAGCAGGACAGGGACAGCAGGACAGGGACAGCAGGACAGGGACAGCAGGGCAGCGACAGCAGGACAGGGACAGTGCTGCCAGCACAGGGTGATGGAAATGGCAGCACAGTCCCCAGTGTGGGCAGGCAGGTGTTGGTGTTTGTGTTGGTGCTGGTGTCAGCGTTGGCGTTGATGTTGGTGTTTGTGGTGTTGGTGTTGGTGTTTTGTTGGTGTTTGTGTTGGTATTGGTGTCTGTTTTGCTGTCAATGCTGGTATTTGTTGGTGTTGATGTTACTGTTGGTGTCGGTGTCAGTGTCAGTGTTGGTGTTTGTTGGTGTTGCTGTCGGTGTTTGTGTTGATGTCAGTGTCAGTGTTGGTGTTGGTGCTGGTGTTTGTTGGTGTTGATGCTGGTGTCAGTGTCAGTGCCGGTGTTACTGTTGGTGTCAGTGTTGGTGTTGGTGTTTGTCAGTGTTGGTGTCAGTGTTGCAGTCGGTGTCAGTGTCAGTGTTGGTGTTACTGTTGGTGTTGCTGTCGGTGTTTGTGTTGATGTCAGTGT
>VXBV01007292.1:54791-74791 GCA_013400355.1 Certhia brachydactyla
GCTGTGAGTGTTGGTGTTGGTGTGAGTGTCAGCGTTGGTGTTGCTGTCAGTGTCAGTGCCGGTGTTACTGTTGGTGTCAGTGTTGGTGTTGGTGTTTGTCAGTGCTGGTGTCAGTGTCGCTGTTGGTGTTGCTGTCAGTGTCAGTGTCTGTTCTGGCTGTTGATCCCGTTTATCTCCTGTCTGTGTGGTTCTCTCTCCTCCCCTGCATTCCCTGGCAGCCCCACCAAACGCTGATGAGCCACAAGCTGGTGCGGTCCCGAGCAATTCCCTGGGTTTGGGAATCAGGGATTAGCCTGATCCTCAGCCCAGAGGATTCTCCTGCCAGGCAGGAGGGCCGGGCTGTCCCAACAACAGCCCCCCAGTGCACGGGCACGGCGGGACCGGCCCCGGTGCTGCTGCCCCGGCTGTGGCCAGGCTGGCCCCTGGCTCCTCCACAGTCACCAAGGCAGGCTCAGGATATACCATCCAAATATTAGAATTGCTTTTGGAAAGAAGGCACAGTACATGTATATTTGTTTTGTGTATCTATAGCTGTATCTGTATCTATATTTGTATCTATATCTATCTATAATCTCTATCTCTATCTCTATCTCTATCTCTATCTCTATCTCTATCTCTATCTCTATCTCTATCTCTATCTCTATCTCTATCTCTATCTCTATCTCTATCTCTATCTCTATCTCTATCTCTATCTCTATCTCTATCTCTATCTCTATCTCTATCTCTATCTCTATCTCTATCTCTATCTCTATCTCTATCTCTATCTCTATCTCTATCTCTATCTCTATCTCTATCTCTATCTCTATCTCTATCTCTATCTCTATCTCTATCTCTATCTCTATCTCTACATCTATATCTATATCTTTGTCTATCTATATCTGGATAGATATAGAGATATAGATATAAATAAATAGACACAGGTACAGATATATAAATGTAGATATAGGTGATAGGTGTAGATATATAGATATGAGTATATATCTACACCTATCACCTATATCTATATTTATATCTATATCTCTATATCTATATCTTTATCTACAGCTATATATCTGTATCTGTATATCTATATCTATATCTATATCTATATCTATATCTATATCTATATCTATATCTATATCTATATCTATATCTATATCTATAGATCTCTCTCTATCTCTATATGTCTATATCTATGTTTTATATATATATAATGCATATATGCATATACACAAAATATACATGCTCACATATCTGTATATATCTGTATATATGTATCTATATATGTTTAAACACACATGCACTTACACACACACATATATATACACATATACATGTGTACATCTACACACATATATATACAAATATATATTTATACATCCTTTGTGTATATGGCCTAGTGGAAGGTGTCCCTGCCCGTGGCAGGGGCCTGGAACAAGATGAGCTTTAAGGTCCCTCCCAACCCAAACCATACCATTATTTATGATTCTATATATGTGTAAGGGAGTGGGTAGTGCTGGTGGCTGTCACTGGGATCACCCAGGACACCAGGTGATGCCTGGGAAGGCTGACCTGGAACAGAGACTAGCCAGAGCAAAAGGAATAAAACAGGTATTTATTGAAAAGCCTCAATGGATACACCCTGGGCAGTGCAAGAGCCCAGCCAGGCTACACCCAGGTTGAAACCAAGATGGATCCCAAGTTTTCACACTTTTATAAGTTTTGGTTCATCCACATATTAGGGTTAATTGTCCAATTCCAGCTCCAGGTTATGGAGCCTCAGATCCCTGGCTTGCCCCCTTCCCTTGGCCGTTGTTGATGCTTTTTGTGTACCTTGATTCCCTAGCTGGGAAGGGAGGGTTTTGTCCCACTCCCCTGGGAAGAAGGGATGAAGTTCATCCCTTCACCTAACATGGAGTTCAGAGTTACACAGGGAGCAGCAGAGAATCTGAAAAACACAAAAGCTAAACCCCAAGGTGTCACAGGAACATCCCGCTGGAGAGGGCCAGGGTGAGGATGGAACACGCCGGGGCTCTCCTGCCCCAGTGCCAGCAGCAGCCAGAGGTGCTGGGGGTCCTGCCAGGCCAGAGCCTTCCCCACCCTACAGATCCCGGCCATCCCGTGGAGCTGCACGGGTGGAAGGAGCAGAATTCCTGTGCCAGGCTCTCACCACCACGGAGCTGCTCCTCTCCGTATCCACCCCGCGCCACCGCGGCCCCGGCGCTGGCTCAGGACGAGTTCCTGCCCTAACTGTGCTCTTCTTCGGTGCTGCTTCTTCACATCTGGTCGCCAAAGAGTCACTCTGTCACCCTGCAGCCTGCTAATGAGATCCCCCATTTAATTAATACCATAAGAATTTTAATTCTGACTGAATCAATTTAACGTGATGTGATTTTGTCAGCTCTATTCCCCAAGTAAAAAGTGAGCCTGATGCTTATTACATACATCATTTCACGGGCTCTGCATTCCCTGCTGACTTAAACAAATTCTAATTAAGACTAATTAAAGCATCATTTATGAAAGCGCTTGTGATAGCTATGCAAACATTCTGGGTGGGTATGCTTTGCATAATAATTATCCTAGTTAATATTAAGGCTAGGTCCTTGGCAATTAGGTCTTTGAAACAGAGAGTTATTCTGAATTTAGCCCTTTCCACTGTTAGCAATTAATAACAAAAAATAATGTGCTAAATTTATGTAGTGACTTCATTAACCGGACACATTTAGAAGTTGTAGGTTTGTTTGCATTTTTAAGCTTAGGCACCATTTTTAAGCCAGGTGAGGTTACTAAACCAAAGAAGGAGGTTTGCATGGGAGGTCCTGAGGCTGTGTTGGGAGGAGCTGGTGCTCTGCCTGCGCCCCCAGCTGCAGTGACACTCTGGCTGGGACTGTCCTGTCCCCCACACACCTCCTCTCCTCCAGAGTCTGGTTACAAAGCAGGAACTGGCAGATTTAAAACATTCTGAAACAAACCAAGCATTAGTTCCGTTTGTGTTTGTGTTCCTGAGGTTGGAGGGATTTTCCAATTCCTGCAGCAGCTGGTGGAATCTGGGAGCTGAAGGGATGTGGTGTCGTCAGGTCCATGGAGCAAAGGAACATTTCCTTGGTTGGGGCTTGGTCCCTAAAATCAAACATCTTCCCAGCCCTGTAAGAGCATCTGGCTGTGCTCCCCATGGGTACCACACTGACACTGGCCACTGTGTTGTGCATGATTTTCCAAATATTCTACTTTTTCTCTCAAAGCAGAGAGTGGCCTGGGGTGTGGGTAACAGCTCTGCTCCCTAAACACTGCCCAGGGGAAAAGAGATTGGTTGAACCTCCTGCTCTGGAGTGGGTTAGGGTTAACAACTCCAACACACCTTCAGGAGATGCTGCAGGACCCAAGGTGACATAAAAATACCAGATAAAAAGCCCTTCCATGAACTTCCCGAATATTTTGAGTGTCTGAGACCAGAAAATCTCTGGATTTGATCAATGAGGTCTCAATTTCTACAGAGATGGAGTGGAAAGGCTGTGGGAGGCAGCCCTGGCTTCCGTGCCACTTCTGTGGCCCTTCCATACCCGAGACCTGGTGCACCACTTCAAACACATCATCTTTATGCTGACTGACAGCAGAGTTCTGCCTGGCCTATAGCTTTATCCAAATTAAGGTGACATTTGGTACATCCTTCTGATTCCTAATGAGAAGGGTTTATGCTCCTTGAGGTCAGCTGTCACTTAGACATGGCAGAGAACCACAGAGTCAGAGAATTACAGGAGGGTTTGGGCTGGGACAGACCTTAAAGCTCATCTCCTTCCATCCCCTGCCATGGGCAGGGACACCTCCCACTACAGCAGGTTCCTCCAAGCCCTGTCCAACCTGACATCTTCCCAGGAAACCTGGTGAGGCGGGTACCAATCTTCTTCTTCACCCCTATTTTCTTAAGACTTTTTCTTCTCTGTTACTTGTATTTTGGAGAGCACAGTGCACAAAAGCCCCTCGGCTCAGCTGAGAGACCCCTCTGGAGCAGAAGAGCTTGGTGTGCACAGGTCCTGCTCACACAACCAGGGGGCAGGAGAGCTGCCAGCCCAGCTGCACAGTGGAAATTTGGAGATAGTTGGGGTTTCACACCACGAGAGGTGGAAACTGCTGCACCCGTGACTGCCACTCACACTGGGATTGCAAAACCCTGTCCTGGGCTGAGCTCTGTCTGGAAGGAGAAGCAACTGGGAAGCCCCAGAGATGTGCGTGCCAGGGAAAGAGGAAATGTCAGAAATGTCAGGAGGGCCCTCCCAGCCCTGAAATCCCCCTGCCCTGATTTTGGGGAAGCTGCTGCCCTGGCATCTCCCTTTGGCCCAGCCCGGAATGTTCCCCTCCAACGCCTCCCCTCAGCACACCCAGAATGTTACAGGTGCTGCTCATGGCACAGGAGAGAGCAGAGCCATCCCACACAGGATCACAGCCTGGGCTGGGCTGGAAAAGCCCTCCAAGGCCATCGAGCCCCCCCAGCACAGCCAAGGCCACCACCACCCCATGCCCTCAGTGCCACATCCCCCCAACTTTCACATCCCCCCGGGGATGGGGCCTCCAGTGTTTGGCCAGGCAATCCAACTGGAAACACACGCTGTATAAACAGAGGGATATATCAATTTATGCTAATTTGGCCAGGGTAATTTTTAACAGCTTTTTGCTGTATTAGCTTGCGAGGTTGTAGTGAGAGGCTCCCCAGCATTATTGGGCTGACAGGCAGCTGGTGCAATAATAAACCAGCTATTCCCAGCCCTGCCGAGGGCTCAGGGAGGGATGGGAACAAGACAGATATCTACCCACTCACCATTTAACGTGTACTGCTCCTCGCTGAACATGCAGATGGCATGGCGGTCCCAGATTTCATTTGAGTTAATCTAATCCCTCCACTGCTCCCACTAGAAAGGAGGGCATTAGCAGCCATATGTCAACCAGATTTGTCAGATTATTCATTACAATTAATTGCTGTTCTCACTTAAGGCCTTTAAGGCTGTGAATTGCTCTGAATTCTATTGCAAACACAAAATTATGAGTAAAAGACTTTAGCCCTGTCATTCAAATTTCACGCTGACCTTTATCAGCTTTTGGCTTTTCCATGGGTGCTGGGCTGAAAGCTTTCTAATTGGGGCTCCATTTCTTCCTTACTCCAGGTAAGCTGTCTGCTGGGCCGTGGCTGCCCAGACAAGGCAGAACTGGCTGGGCAGTATTTAACTGCCAGCTCATCCTGCATTAGCAGGGTAATGAAACGAGCTGGGTGGCATAATGACCCAATATACTAATTAGGACTCTAAATACTGCGGCTTTTTAAGACGTTTTCTGTCCTGGGCAGACTTTTTGGAACTGCTTTGTTTCTCTTTGCTTTGTTTCATTAGCTATACTCTTTCACGAGTTGTTCTCTGGACCATCATTGGGTGAGATATTGGGGGAAATTCCTGCCTGGGAGTCCCCTGCACAGCTCCAGGGTCCTGCCTGTCCCAGGAGAGATGCTGCCCACAAAGGGGTCACACACGGGGCTGGGAATGGCCTCTGACATTCCCGTTCCTCTGGGCTGCCTAAAGAAAGGCTTTAAAACAGGAAAAGTAAACCTCAGTGTGGAAAAAGTTCAAAAATAGAAGTCCATAATGAATTTCCCAAGAGCTCTGCCCTGATTCACTCTCAGCAGCACCAGCCCCTCCCCAAGCCCAGCACCGTGCTCTGGGGTGGGAGCCAGCATCCTCTGCCCCCTCTCTGGCCACCAGAGTGGTGATGGCCAAAGGCAGGGATTTGGGAGCTGGTGGAAATCCTGCCCCTCCTGAGGGTGTCACTCTCTGAGATGCACAGACATATGCATATGTATAGATTATTATATATAAACACACATTTATATATATTCATACATATAGGTAAATGCCTGTGTGTGTATATAAACATAATTTTAAATATATATATATAAAATACGTATTAATGAACAATTAGCAAAGAGATAATCTCACAATCTGCAAGTACTTTGTATTCCAGTCTGTTCTCTGTGTGAAGTGTTTGGATTCACAGTCTGTAATCTCACATCTCCTGCCAAAACATCAACCTGAATAATGTCTATTTACTTTTAAACCTTGCTGAGCGAGAGGAATTTACAATTCCTGGGGCACCCTGCCCACCACAGCCCCGTGTGACACCGGGCAGGCACAGCCCAGGGGGGACACAGCAGGGTGATGGGGAGGGGGCTGGCAGAGGGGCCATCAGTGCTGGGGTGGCAAGGTGGGAATGCAGGTGGGATACATGCAGGATGCATGCAGGATGCACGGGAGCCCTGCAGCATGGCCTGGGGAGGAGGCAGGGATGCAGGTGGATCCCAGGTGAGGATACAGGGATGCAGGTGGATCTCAGGTGAGGATACAGGGATGCAGGTGGGGCTATGTGCCATGGCCAGGTGAGGATACAGGGATGCAGGTGGATCCCTGATGAGGATACAGGGATGCAGGTGGATCTCAGGTGAGGATACAGGGATGCAGGTGGATCCCTGGTGAGGATGCAGGGATGCAGGTGGATCCCAGGTGAGGATGCAGGGATGCAGGTGGATCTCAGGTGAGGATGCAGGCATGGACAGGGATGAGATGGGCAGATCCCCTGCTGCTGGCACACAGATCCAGCCCCTGCCCAGCACAATATTGGCCAGCAGTGGCTGTTATTAAACGTACAATATCCCTGCACGGAGTGATGGAAGAAATGATATAAAATTTCATATAGCCACCCTGGTGTATAAACAGGCTAAATCCCTACACATTTCCAGCCCTCAGCAGTCTAAAGGTTAAAGCCTGTCAGCTGAATTTCACAGATTCCAGGAAGGAATGGAGAAGTCACGCCAACTCCTCATTGTACACCAGTGATCAAACATCTCCTCATTACACTTCAATATTGTTGCCTCTAAAGGTCACCATTGCTGAACATAATCACACAAAATCAAAACTGCAAACTTTATATATCATGGAGGTAGTAAATAGCTCGGAGGTTTATTTTCTGGTGCCTGAACAACATTCTGAGCCCATTTATAAATTCCTGGGTGCTGTGGCATGAACCGAGTGCATTTGCAGGGGCTAACAAAAGCTTCAATTAAATCAATTTCCTGTGAAAAATATTCAAAATAATTTATTAGGTCAGTACCAACTGGTCTAATCAAGCAATTGTTCCTCAGCAACTTTAATTTGCATAATTAAGAAAGAAGAATTTTGATTATTTAGGGAAACAGCAGTTTTTAAGAACATGATTTCTACGTCAGATTCCTTGTAACACTTCATCCTTGATGCAGAGAGGATCCTGGAATTTATTGAGATGTTTCTAAGATGTGCTATAAATCCTGGATCACTCCATTATTTTCCTATTCACTGGTTTTCCTGAGTATTCATTTAGTTCAGCAGAGCCTCAGCCCCTGCTCCCTGGAAAACCATGTCTGCTCTTTTCACCTCAGTGAAAACAGAAAAAGTCAGACCTGGGATGGATGGACACTTCTCCAAATTCAGGCCAAGTAAGACAGGAAAACCAAACCTGAAAAGAGAGACTGGCAGGGGCAGTGAGCAGTTTTGCAGGAGGATGGACTCCTGGATGAAAAGGAAAATTTCCATCAGCCAAAATTATTTGCCAACTAATCGCCAAATTCATCAGGGGGCAAATATGAGAAAGGAGAAATCACAGAGTAGAAGGATTTTCAGCTATTCCATGGATGGAATGTTCAGCCAGCCCCAAAGACAGGTGTTTGTACATGAAGAAAAGAAGTCCAGTAAAAGCCCTGCCCGCTGGTTTCTCCATCCTCAGGCCCTTTCCCAGCTGGATGCTGCACAAGTATTGAAGAAGGGTCGGAGTCAAACCTGACCCTGCTGCTCAACTTCTGCCTCTACCAAGTCAGAGCTCAAAGGAGATGGAAAGATCCATTAATAAGATAATTGCTGTTCATTTTGATATCTAAATCTGTGCCAGCAGGTTTAGCTCTCAGATATTAAAATCAATCCTCCCTGGGCACACCTGGGCAGCACCAGAGCCCAGCTGGGCCACAGCCAAGGTGAGCCCAAAATGGGCACAGAATGGGGCACTGAGCACCAGGGCTGACACTTGGAGAAGTTCTGCTCCATTCTTGGAGTTCATTGTCCAATTCCAGCTCCAGCTTATGGAGCTCCATCCTCCTTGGTTTCCCTTCTCACTTCACCCTTGGCTTTGTTCTTGGGCCTGGAAGTTGTCCTTGGTGCCAAACTGGAGAAGGAATTGTTTTGTGTCCCTGCTCTGTGAGGAGAGCTCAGTAGCACTGTGTGTGAAACCCAGAACTACTCACTATAATAGCACAGAATGTGAAAAATAAAAAAGCTAAAACTGAAGGCATCACCATCATGCCTGGTTTCAAAGGCCTGTGGGGAAGGCTGGCACTGTGGGTGGACAGGCTCCTGCTCCTGGGACAGGGATGGAACTGCAATAAATGGATCCTTTCAACCATGGACAGCACCACGTGGATCCAATGGTTCCAAGCAGCTTTTCCACAGCCTGAGCTGGGACATCCCGCAGTGTTCAAAGGGTGCTCTTGTCTGAGCTGGAACACATCCCAGACACAGCCCCAGCCCTCAGACACTCACAAACACACACACTTTGCTGCCTGCCTCCCCCTCCCCCTGTGGAAACTTCCCCAGATAATTGATCTTTTCAGGAAAAGAGAATAACAGACTCGAGGTCCCATCCTCTTGCTGCAGGAGTCAATGGGAATTTGGCTAATGACACTCCCGGGAGCAGAGTGAGCCTTCGATTTCCAATAGGGAAGCAGCTTTAATGCAGTGCTGGCTGACACAGACAGAGCTCAGCCTCGGGGCCAGCCGTGCCAGGACCCTTCTCAGGGAGCTTCTCCCAGGACTGGAGAACACCTCCAAGATCGGAGCCCAACCTTTTCAAACTCCTTTGCCAATATTCCCTGCAGAGCAGACACAGCCTCACTGGGAGCTGCAGAGGCTTCCCTGGGGGCTTCCCCCTGGCACTGCCAGTGCTGGGGGTCCCTGGCCCCACATATCGTGCCCCCCTCTGCAGGAGGTGCCCCTGACACACTGATGCACAAACTCTCTCCACATTGAAAAATGGGGGATTTCTCTAATATTCCCATTGAAAGCAACAGGATGACCTGGAGAGAAAAGTGTTATCTAATCCACACCACGAGGTGTGGACGCAGATCTCACATCTTTCCAGGAAAGCTGTGCCCCAGCTGTTTTGACATGCACACGTTCTGAGCTGGCGTGTTGAGCTGGTGCCACTGAGAGCTGCTCTGCACAACCTGATTTTGCTGCTTTTTACCATGACAAAGGGCTCGGGTTCCTATGAATAAATCTGTAACTAGACCACACACGATTATTAGGCTCCGTACCAATTGTCCCTCATTAATGATTCAGAGGAGCCATTAGCATTTTGAGGCAAACAAGGTGTACTTAGTTAGCGGGACACGACCCAGCTGTCATTAAATTATATCTATGATTAATGATCTTCAGAGGCAGAGCTCCGAGCATGGGCGAGGGTGAAGGGACAGCGAGGGGGGTCATGGCTGGCACTGGGACGCTGCAGGGCCCTCAGATAAAACCCTGCAATGGTTTGGGTTGGAAAAGCCCTCTGAGACCATCAAACAACAAATCCAACTGTTCCCGCAGCACAAAGCCACCACTGATCCGTGATCCCAAAGTGCCACATCCATGTGGCTTTTAAATCCCTGCAGGGATGGGGATCCCACCCTGCCCTGGGCAGTGCCAGGGCTGGACAGCCCTTCCATGAAGGAATTTTTCCTAACATCCAACCTGAACATCTCCTGGCACAACTTGAGGCTGTTTCCTCTCGTGTGTTACTCTCAGAAGCAGAGAGAGAATTGGTTCTATTTATAGAAAAGCTGGTACCTCCTCAGCAAGTGCAGACTGTGATCAGAAGTGGTTGAGGAAGCACAGGGCCAGAGGTGGAAGCTGAGGGATGGGTGACAGCAGTGTCAGGGCAGGCACGGCCAGCAGCTCAAGGAAAAAAACAGTTAGAGAGAAAACATTATTTTTGCTGCCAGATTTTAATTTAATTAGGGATTGTTTGGGTTTTGTTCTTTTGAATGCGGTTTGTTTATGGCTGTTGGTGGAGAAGTCTCACTGCCATGGCAACGTGCAGCAAACACACGGGAGAGCTCTGGGAGAGCTTTGTCACGGCTGTCACTCACCTGCCAAGGCAGGGGAAGGAGATTCCAAACAGCAGAACGTGGAAAACTCTCAGAATAAACCCAGACTGAAGCAGTGACAAGTTATCTGCACTCACAACTACTTTTCACAATCTTCGTATGTAAATGTGACAGGAGGGAACTAACTGAGGTTGTTGGAAGGAGGTTGAGTTTCCATCTGAATTTATCGTAATGCTGTGGCAAAATCAGATTATCCTGGTTTTTCTTGCTGGGCAGACCTTGCAGATGCTCTGCAATGCAATCAAGATTGACAAGAGTGCTCCAAAGTGTCTCCCCAGTGATTTGCTGTGGGAAAACAACCCCAAAATGCCGTGTTTCCCCCTTTTTTTGTTTTTTTTTTGGGCTGTGGGAGAGGGGATGTTCTGTGGGCTGTGAAAGCAGAGGAGTGGAAGGAGCTGAGCACAAAGCAGAGGGGCATTGCTGGGGTGGGCTGGGACAGCAGCAGGGAGGCAGGAGGGGACAGTGACGGGCTGGCAGCTCTGCAGAGACACGGGGGACAGGGCTGGGGACACTCTGATCACTTGTCCCTCACTGCAGGGGCAGCAGGGACAGAAGGACAGCTGTCCCTCTGTGTCCCTCAGCCTCTCCTGGGTGCTGGGATGGCAGCGGTGAGGGGGGAGAGGAGAGGCTTTGGGATCACCCCGTGTTCTCTGTGCCCTGGGAGCAGAGGCAGCAGCATCCACAGGTGTCCCCATCGCCGTGGGGACAGTGTCCCCCGAGCAGCCCCTGCCGGGCCCTCCTCTGCCTGCCCACTCCATCCTCACTTCCAGCGCTCCAGCCACAAATTTCCTTCTCCTGGGCCTGCCCTGCCCTCGGGCAGTGCTGCTCCAGCCCCTCTGCTTCCAGCCTGGGCTGGACACTTTGTCCAGGAGTAACCTTTAGCTCAGAACAAAACACATTTTGGGTCTGCTGGAACACAGACCCCCTGAGCTGACCCCCCAGCAGTGGTTAGCTCTGTGCAGAGACTCCCTTGATACATTCTTCCCCCCTGTGTCCCCACTGATGTCCCTGTTTCCCAGCACGGGTGGCACAGCTCCCTGCTGCCTTACACACTTCCCTTCTCAAAGATCAGTGGCTCACAGTGTCACCTGTTCAAACACGATGGGACACCTTTGGATGTGGCCACAGAGTGAGGGAAAACTTGCCATCAACGTCAGTGGATCAAAACCTTCATAACTAACTTAGAGCTATTACATTATTGATATTTGAGTTTTTATAATTGCTGGGAGCTGTTGGGAGGGCCTTGGGGCTGTGCCCTGCAGTGGGACACCAGGCTGGGGACACAGGGGTCCCACTGCCAGCGTGGGGGAGGCCATGGGTTGGTACCTGACAGCACTGGCCTCATGTGGCCTTGATTAAACCTGACCATCCTAAGTGTCCTTTCACAGGATTCCAGGATCACTGAGGCTGGAAAACCCTCCAAGGTCATCGAGTCCAAGCTGTGACCGATCCCCACTTTGTCACCAGCCCAGAGCACTGAGTGCCAGTCCCTCCTTGGACACCTCCACCAGCTGTTCACCTCTGGGGACAGCTGCCTGTCTTTGTCACCAGCAGTGTCCCTGCAGGATGCTCTGCCCATGGACACATCCAAAGAGAGCAGCAGCTCCCAGATTTGGGATTCCTGGAGGGGATTTTCCTCCCTGCTGTCCCCACAGCTGGAACAGCCAAGGGGCTGAAGAAGGGCTGATGGAGAAGTGGGGACAGGGATGGGGACACCGTCGGTGTTGGTGGCAGTGCCGTGGGGTTTTTCTCTTGTCCCCAGGCCCAGTGACAGCGGGGGGAAGTGAGAGTGGCCAGGCTGGAACAGGCAGAAGGGAACTTGGTGTGACTGCAGCCAGCAGCCCTGCTGAAGGTGACACCCCCTCACTGAGACACGTGTGACAGTCACAGCCAGACAGGGCCACAGGAGAGGGGACAGGCACAGGTGTCACAGCTGCCAGGGCACCACGGGCTGGTCACCTGCACCAGCCTGAGGCTGATCACTTCTTTACTCCGTGAGATTTTGGGCATTTTTTGGCACCTTCCTCACATCTTGGGGAAACTCTGAAACTGCTCTGCCAGGGAGGAACCTCTGGGGATGCTGCTGCCAGGATCCCTGCCCCCTGTAAAATGTGTGGAGCTCAGTCTCATCCCCACTCTGCAGCTCCCCAAAACCCCCAGCCCAGCCCTGCATGAGGGCCTGTGTCCAAAATCAGCCTTACTGATGTCAGCACCAAGGAACTGTGCATCCCTAAGGATTCCTCTCCTAATGAAGCTCAGGTGCCATTTTTCTTCTAAAAAAACAGGATACACCCATGTTTCTGCCAAAAACAATAAAAGCTGATTATTTGGTGAGGCAGGAGGTTGAAAGGAGAGCCACACGAGGCAGGGTACAGCTCCTGTGGAGGGGCAGGTGATGCAGAGCCAGCCCAACAAGTGTTAAATCACAGGGCAGTGCTGAGAGGGGGGAATCCATCTCCAGGGTATAATAGGCTTTAAATTGGAGCCCTCTACTTAAACCCCACAGGAAATGAGAGGGGTCACAGAGGCAAAGACTGCACCACTGTTATATTACATTAAAAGACAATCTAATTTCTCCATCAGAAATTGCAGTGGGGTTTTTTTTTGGGAGATGTCTTTGACAAAAGACGTCATAATTCCAGCTGTGCTCAGCCTTCCCAAGACACCTCATGGAGCAGGGTGAGGCTGGGGGCTGAGAGGGGAAATACAAACGGGGGGAGCTCCCCGAGGCCAGGGGGGTGTTCCCACCTGGAACACGGAGCCAGGGCGTGCTGGGTGCAGGGTGGGCAGCACTGTGCTCTCTGCACCCANATGGGATGGGATAACGGGCTGGGCTGGGCTGGATTGGGCTGGGCTGTGCTGGAATGAGCTGGGGATGGCCTTGGAGCAGCAGCACTGACCGAGGGTGGGGCAGCCCTGCTGGGTTTGCTGCAGGGCCAGGACAATTCCCTCTCAAGCCTCTCACCATCCCTGTCCAGCACAGCCCAGCCCAAACCATCCAAGCCAACCCCGAGGCAGCCTGGCCTCATTTTTTAAACCAAAAAATCCACATTTAACCCAAGCCCATCCAGTCCCAAGCAAACCCCAGCCCAGCCCAATCTCCTCCCCACCTAACAGCCCATCACACCATGGGCTGCATTTCACCTGGTTTCTCCCAAAGCTGGAAAACCCTAAGAACAGTGGAGATGATACAAATTAAATTTAATTCTGCACACATCTTAGAAGTTTTCCTTTTTTCTGCCGCCTGTAACATTTACTGCCTTGCTCAAAATATCCAGTTCTAGAAGTTTTGGTGTTTTTCCTGTTTTTCAAGAAGGTGCACTCTTGAATTCTTTCCTTGCATCAGGGCAGCATCATCTGCTAGGACTCGACAGCTTCCACCAGGACAGGCTCCAGCAATTGTGGAAGCAATTCCTGGTGCTGTTCTCTCCTCCCAGGTGTCGAAGGAGCCTGGGCAGTTTCCCAGGGGAGCTCCAGATTTTATCCAGCACAGAGGGGACAATGGCAGCAAGGTCATGGTCACCTCTGCTGGGCCAAAGCATTTGTACATCCTCTGCAGCAGCACAAAACCTCAGCGAGGCAGATGTTCTCCAGGCTGAGAAATCATCTCTTACACTTGAAATGATATTTCTTATTTCCATTCTTTCAGTAACTTATTAATTTGTGAGCTTAACAGGAGCGTGCCCTGTGCCAGGCGTCTCAATTGCATCGCATAAATATTTAACGCTACTGGAAAACAATAATTTTCTAACCCAAAAAACAGTGTTACAGAAATTAAACAATTGCTAAGTGACCACGGTGCTTTTTCATGAATCCCATCTACTTTATTAACCCGAGATAAGCCAAGGGAGCCAATTACAGTGCACTAAACTGTGCTGTCAGCTGCCTGGGAAAGGCCATTATATTTTCAGTTTCTGTGTAGTTCAGTGAGAATTCGAGTTAAATGTGTATTTTGAATGCAATGGGTTATTACTATGAAGTTAATAACACCATTAGTTTTTATTGTGGGGACCCCAGAGGGCTCAGTGGGAGCAGCCCCTGCTGCATCGGGGCCTGCAGGGGCTGCCCCAGCTCACGGCACCCTCCAAAGTCTCCCCAAACTCTGTCACTTGTAGCATTTGCACTTGACTTTTGCAAACATTAAATGTTCTTGTCACCGAGAACTAATTAAGAAATCCGGGCCACTATTGCCAAGCTAATTCTGTTCGGGTTGACTGCATGTTCAAATCTGACTCTGGATGCTCATCTAATGTGTACTGTGACCAACTATTGCGCTTGGATTAAGGTAATTACCTAGCTCAACACTTTTCTGAAACATTTTGCAGTAATGGAATCCGAAGCTTTTATGTGCTTCTCCATCTTCACTTCAGAGGATTGGGAGTGTGAAGCTGTGCTTGAGGATGGAAGAGCCAAAGCCCAGCTTATCATCAGCCTTTGGGGTGGCTTAGCTGGGCTCGGGCTCCTGATTTGGGGACAGCAAAGGGGGAACTGCAGGAAAAGGCTCTGGGAAGGAGGGGACAGCCAGGGGGCTGTTCCCAGGGCACAGGGACAGGAGCAGAGGGAATGGCCTCAGGCTGGGCTCAGGGGGGACAGCAGCAGGAATTTGCCCATGGAAAGGGCGCTCAGGGATGGGAACTGCCCAGGGAGGGTTGGAGTGCCCATCCCTGGAGGGGTGCCAGGAATTCCTGGAGGTGACACTCAGAGCTCTGGGCTGGGACAAGGTGACATCGGGCACAGCTTGGGCTCCATCACCTTGGAGCTCTTTGCCAGCCTCATTTCTGGGATCCTGAGCAGCACAATGCCAAAGGCTTTTCCCAAAAGGGAATATCCCCCCAATCCCCCCCAGCAGCAGAGGTGTCCCTACCCCATTCCCTTGTGGCAGGGAGCATTCCGTGTCCCCCACAGCTCCCAAGCCCAGAAAAGGAGCCCTTAAATCCCAGTTTTGCAGCTTGGGGGAAAAATCCTCCCTGGAAAGGGCGCTCAGGGATGGGAACTGCCCAGGGAGGGTTGGAGTGCCCATCCCTGGAGGGGTGCCAGGAATTCCTGGAGGTGACACTCAGAGCTCTGGGCTGGGACAAGGTGACATCGGGCACAGCTTGGGCTCCATCACCTTGGAGCTCTTTGCCAGCCTCATTTCTGGGATCCTGAGCAGCACAATGCCAAAGGCTTTTCCCAAAAGGGAATATCCCCCCAATCCCCCCCAGCAGCAGAGGTGTCCCTACCCCATTCCCTTGTGGCAGGGAGCATTCCGTGTCCCCCACAGCTCCCAAGCCCAGAAAAGGAGCCCTTAAATCCCAGTTTTGCAGCTTGGGGGAAAAATCCTTCCTGGAAAGGGCGGTCAGGGATGGGAACTGCCCAGGGAGGGTTGGAGTGCCCATCCCTGGAGGGGTGCCAGGAATTCCTGGAGGTGACACTCAGAGCTGTGGGTGGGGATGGGGCACAGCTGGCATTTGATGATCTGGGAGGGCTTTTCCAAACTAAACCATTTTTTATGAATTTCACAGACCTTAGGAAGAGCCTCAGCACTGGCAAGGGAGAGGAAATCTGCTTTGGATCTGGGAAACCAGTGACTCTGGGACTCATCATTAATTTCTGGGAATAGTGTGAATGGGGAATGCCTTGTGAAAATGGCCACAGAAAGGCAAATCATCATCAGCAGGAACCCAGATGCAAACTGAGGCAGTAACAGTGGAACACAGCAGATCTGTCCCGGGAGGAGAAGACCTCTGGTCTGTTGAAGAGAGATGGAAGGAGAGGCACAGACCTTTCCATGCTGCACAGCCAGCACACTCAATCAGCTGTGCCTGGGCTGCACCCCGAGTCCTCACCCTCCCCGTCCAGCTGCTAACAAGGCCCATTTGTGATGGTTCTCTCTGGGATGGGGCTGCCTCCACTCGGGAAATTGGATTGTGCTTATTCCTCATTCCCCACAAATTGGGCAATAACTTTCAGCCTCTCCCCCGTGAGCTGGACTCGAGGCAGCCATCTAGAACAGAAAGGGCCTCTCGAGGCCATTACCAGTGCCCTGAAATATCCCATCTCAGTCTGCCCAGGGCTCCTGAGCCACGGGAGTGCCAATATCCATCAGGTGCTCACATGAACATCACCAGGGACAGTGCTCAGCCCACATCAGACATCCCCATCAAACCTAAATTTAAATGGATTTATTAAAAAAATGCAGACTGGCACAGATTCCAAGGGGAACCCAACCTGCCACAGGGGACCGGGGGCCTCAGCCAGAGTGAAAGGATGACCAGTAACGAGTGAAACCAGGTGGGCTGGGCCCAGTTCCTCGGTCTTCATGCAGCCATGACCCATGAGGGATCTCAAGGCCAGGTTGGACATTGGGGCTGGGACAGTGGGAGGTGTCCCTGCCCATGGCAGGGGTGGCACTGGATGATGGGCTGTAAGGTCCCTTTCAACCCAAACCAGTCTGGGGTTTCCTATGATCTTATAAATTCATCAATTTTTATTCAATTTCCTTTTATTCTCTCTGACGTCCTGTGATCAGAGAGAGGGTACAACTACAATTTAGCCCTTTGGTAGAATTTACTTCAGCGATTAAAATAACTGCATGGAATTAGCGCAATTCTCACGTTGTTTTTTATCTTGAGTGGCAGAAAATCATTGCTCCTGGGATAATTCTTAACCTAACAGAGTGACCCCTATGAAATACATCCAAAAGTTTTATGATTTTCCCCCTTCATGCTAATTTAATGTAGCCCAATTGTTTAATCTCAAACCGAACACATTCCAAATAAAGTAATGCAGCTCCCAACAAGACACTGCAGGAAATAATTAGGTTGCAAGTTGTGGAGGCTTTAATATGGGTGAAATTATATAACTATCTTTGCATTCCCTGTATGGTCCTATTAAATGCAGTCGGCATTGATGTCGGGAGCTGTCAGGAAGCAAAATGAAAAATAGTTTTAATAGCTGCTCTTTGACCTGTTTTATATTTTATGTCAATTATAACAGCACACAACCATGCATAATTATGAAGCATAGATGCATTAAAATGTACACATAATTTGTGTTCTTATGGCAACCGTTGCATGAGGATCTGGAAAACAAACGGATGACTTCCTATTGTGATGTGCTCGGGGTTCAGAGCCTGGTTCTGTCTGTCTGCTCACCCTGAGGGCTTCAACCAAACATTCCGAGGGGAAACAGCAACTCCAGGGCAGTGCCAGCTGTGCTCTGGGCACAGGGACAGACAGACAGCACCTCCAGGGCAGTGCCAGCTGTGCTCTGGGCACAGGGACAGACAGACAGCACCTCCAGGGCAGTGCCAGCTGTGCCCTGGGCACAGGGACAGACAGACAGCACCTCCAGGGCAGTGCCAGCTGTGCCCTGGCCCCAGGGACAGACAGACAGCACCTCCAGGGCAGTGCCAGCTGTGCCCTGGGCACAGGGACAGACAGACAGCACCTCCAGGGCAGTGCCAGCTGTGCTCTGGGCACAGGGACAGACAGACAGCCCCTCCAGGGCAGTGCCAGCTGTGCTCTGGGCACAGGGACAGACAGACAGCACCTCCAGGGCAGTGCCAGCTGTCCCCTGAGGGCTCCTCCACAGCCCCAGCTCTCACCCAGGGCAGCGAGTTAAGGGAAACAGGAGAGGATTTTTCCCGAGTTCACTCTGAGCATTCCAGAACTCTCCATCCCAGGCCGTTCCCCACAAGGGTTAATTGCAGCCTGCAGCCCCAGGCCTGCTTCCCTTCCCTTTTCCTATGTGAAATATGTTTTTAAACCTCCTGAGCTGTGACACACAGCAGGGGAGCCACTTTACAAAGTTGCCTAAGCAAAACAAATGTCTCAGCAATTCCTTTGGGCTGCTGGGCTGAAGTTTGGCACGGGGTTGGTGCCAATGTTGTGTCCATCCCCTGCCAGGAGCTCTCTGCCTTTGGGTTTAATGGAGGACGAATAAGTGGTTTAATTTTTCAATTCTTTAATTTTAATTTTTAAATTGATTTGTTACACTGGGGTATAAATCAGGGAAAATCTAAGGGAAATCATTAGATCTGTTCCTTTTCTTCTTTCTTAAAAAAAAAATAAAAAGAAAACCAAACCCCAATCCCTGAGCTGCCCTTCTGCCCAAAGCTCGCCCAGGTCTGGGAATTGGTGGGATGAGAGGGGTTTAAGGTTCCTTCCAACACGAACTATCCTGGGATTCTACAAAACACTTCTAAAGCTGATTCTGAGGATTTGCACGGCCCCATTTCCTCGGCCCTGCCCTGGGGTGAGCGATGCGCACAGACCTCGGTTAAAGCAGCTCCTGGGCTTTGCCAGCCCCGCAGGGCAGCGTGGGCAGGGCTGGAGGCACCTGAAGGAGCCTGAGCACCTGAAGGAGCCTGAGCTGTCACTCTGGGCCACAGGAAAAGGTGTCCCCGTCATTTCTGGGGACAGCTGAGAGGGAACAGCGGCGGGACGGGCGCACCCGGGGCACACACCCTCCACAATCGTGACTTTTGGGGCTGCTTTTGGCTGAGCAGCGCTGCCCAGCGCTGTGAATGTGAAAAATGTGAATTCCGGCAGGAAAATCCCCCAGAAAACGGCAGAGCAAGAGCTGCTCTCCCCACCTCAGCCTTTACATCAGAGCCCGGCAGGGAGGAGGATGCTGCGAGGGGCTGGGGATGTCCCCGGGCTTTGCTCGGTGCAGGAAGGATTTCCCTGCCTTGTTCACAACAACTTCCCCGGGTTATTCGCCCCACCTGCGCTTTGATTCCAGCTCTGCTGGCCCCGCACTGTTAAATTGTCACGGAGCCTTGTAAACAGGAGGCTCCCGATTCCCCCGGAGTGGAGCGAGCAAACCAACATCATAACAGGAGTGTTTATGGAAAAATGCTCGGGCGCTGAAGCAGAAAGGGCTTAGCACTGATCAGACCTCTCTCCCACCTTTATTCTTCACTATCCACATTGAAATGCAAATACCAGCGCCGGGTTTCCACCAGCGTGCCACTCACAAATTGAAAAGCAGTTTTTATCTATGCAAATGTAAGCATGGTAATTGAAGTTAATCAATCAATGCTAGCTTTCACTAAAACCTTGAACATGATTGAATAAAGTAATTATCATTCAGCAGAAAATGATGAAGTTGTAGACAGCATGAACCTTATTAAAGGAGGATTTTGAGTCACAATGGCTTAATTTAGCTAACAGCCCAGCCTTAGCCCAAGCAACACACTGCCCTCGCTGCCTGGGATTGTTTTAGGGGCCGGCGGGAAGGTGGGGGGAGAAAAGGGGGACTTTTTTTTTATTTTTACAGTGTTGGATTAGTAAAAGGTACTTGTTACACCACAAAGGATAAGCCATCATTAACATCCTGCTTCACTCCAAATAGATCAATGAACAAAGATTGCTGTGACACAGCCAAGGTGTCCGACAGCAACAATGGGTGATTAAAACTATTATTGTGCTTGGGAATAAAACGGAGAGAATGAACCATTGGCTTGAGGAAGGGACTGAGGTGTGGGGATGCCAGAGGAGGGAAGTGACCTGGAGAGCAGGGGATGCAAAAGGGAAGCGGCTGCAGGATTTCCCTTTTGCTTCTGTTTGGGAACAAGTGATCCAGCAGCAGGGCAGGGGGGTCAGAGGAGAAGAAACAAATCAGCCCAACTCTGAGAACTCAAGGACCTCAGAGGAAGTTTCTCCCTGCCATGGTGAGAACCCTGGGCCGCTCTCTGGGAGGCTGGAGCTGTGCTGGGGAGCAGGAGGAACAACTCCCTCCCAACACGGGGCATCCTCAGCTTCCTCCTTCCTCTCTCCTGAGGAAAGGACAGTGCCTGGAGCCAGACTGACCGTACCCAAGCCTT
>VXBV01007292.1:77288-105113 GCA_013400355.1 Certhia brachydactyla
GGACACGGGAATCCAGGGGGACACAGGAACCCAGGGGGACACAGGAATCCAGGGGGACACGGGAATCCAGCAGGACACAGGAACCCAGCAGGGAGTACCCCAGGAGCAGGAAGGAGCTGGGATGCTCCACACCTGCATCCTCTGCATCCTCACTCTGCTGCCTGGGTACCAGGCTGGGCATCCCCCAGGATCCATCCCTGCAAAGCCAAGCCTCGACAAGAATCAACAGAAATCAACGTTTTACACCTTTTTGAAAAAACAGCCAACATCACGGATTACCTCAAATTACTCTAATTGGTCTTATTTTAAAAATTTATTTATTAGAAACAAATTGTTCAGGAACCAAGGACTGGTTTTAATGATCCAAAACAGAAATAAGTGTTCTAGTCTATTACTGCCCTATATGGAATAAATCAATATTAAAACTAATTAACCCTTTTCAAAGGCGTTTTGTCTCCGGTTTTTATTTAATGGTTCAGTGCAACCTGAAGTACTGCCAGAGCTGGATAAGCTCCATTTAAAAAATGGCCAATTTTGAAAACAATTTAACAGCTTACTGTGATGAACATTTTTTGTTGGGTTTTTTTTCTTTTTTTTGAAACAAGAAGTTGGCTTCAAGAGGAGATGGGGGATAAACCATCTCCTTTGCTGGTGCAATGAGCCACTAATCAGAACTGGCCACCAGCTCAGCCTCAAGCAGAAAATGCATATATTATTTCTGGGATTTCAAAATAAATATTATAGGGAAGGTTTTAAGTGTTGTTCTGCCAGCTATAGGGTTCTAGATGAGGGTTTGGGTTTTTTTTTTCACATTCCTAAATCAGAAAAATCCTGACCTTTCTGCAGTTCACAAGATTTTGATGCAGGAGAGCAGAAATCCAAAGGAAAAAAAAATCCCAGTAAAGTATCCCTGCTTACTGCTCCCTCCTTCCTACAACAGTTTAACTGGAGAATCTCTTAACACCAAACCAAAATAACTTCAGTGGCAATAATCAGTTTTTAAATTCATAGGAAAGCTTTATTAGTTGTTCCACACAGAATTTAAAAGAGATGAGACAGATTTTTAGACAATTTGGGGAGAAACAAGCCCTCTTCACCCAGCTACCCCGGCCTCCCACACTCCTCTTCCTCCCAGGAAATTACAAATTAGAAGAGTTCAGGGCGGGAGAGAAAAGCAGTAATTTATGAAAACACAGTACACCATAATTTTGCCATTTTTCTGCAATAAGGATGGCAAATGATTCATGGGGAAAAATGAAATATATTCCCCTGTCAGCTCAATAGATCCAAGATTTACAGCTCCTCGACTTGGACAGGAACAGCTCCGCTTGCATAGGAATGAACTGCAAATCAGTTAATTGGAGAGATGCAAAAATAATAAATGAATCTGTGCAAAATAAACGGAGCAACAACTCGGGAGAGCAAATGAAAGGCAGGGTTTGTCCTGGGGGTGGGGACAGGGACCTCGGCACTGGGGACACCACCCCGACCCCGTGGCTCTCAGAGATCTGTTTAATTTCAGCTGCCCCTGGGGGTGGGGAGGCACAGCTGGGGCTGCATTTTGGCAAATAAAGGCACGGGGGACAGGGAGAGAGTGTCCCTCCAGGTGACACACAGCTCACCTGGGCACTGCACAACCCCGAGGGGACACACAGTTCACCTGGGCACTGTGGGATGTGTGACCCCAGCCCTGCACATCCCTCCAGGTGACACACAGCTCACCTGGGCACTGTGGGGTGTGTGACCCCAGCCCTGCACATCCCTCCAGGTGACACACAGCTCACCTGGGCAGTGCAGGATACCTGCCCCAGCCCCAGAGCTGGGCAGCAATCCCATGAAATGCTGGAATTTGCCAGGTTTTCCAGCACCAGCCCCTGCTCAGGTCTGAGCTCTGGCACAGGCAGAGCTGGCTCGGGGCTGTGGTGAGCACAGGGAGCAGAATTCCAGCCCTGCTTCCCTGAGCAGAGCCAGGGCCAGCTGCCCCAGGGCCTGACCCCTCCTGCCACCCGGGGACACTGTGGGGACATCAGTTCCCATCTGACACGGGGAGCAGCCCCATGCTGAAATATTAATGCAGCTTTGATATTCCGTATTTCTAACCAGGCTGCAGCAGCCACATCAGTGCAAGAAATCTGAATTTCTGACTGTTCCCTGGAAGGGACTGACCCCAAAACTCCTGTGCCTTCCAGCAGCAAAGCCAGCAGCTGACACGAGGCAATTCCAGTGCTGCAAAATATTTGGGATCAAGCTGATCACAGCAAACATTCCTTGCCATATCACTGACACACTGAGGGTTAGGGGACAATCCCTGATCTCTGTGGGTCCCCTCTGGTGTGGCTCATTGCCATGTGGAGGGAGCTGCTCGGACACAGCCCCTGCCCCAGCAAAGGAACCCACGGAATAAACTGGAGATTCTAAAGGCTGTGCTCTGTACTCTGCTGATTCCCTGACAGGGAACACGATCCCAAGGGAATGGGGAATCTCTCCCGTTCCCTCCTATTGATCCGGGTCAGGACCAAACCCATCCGTGAGCGGGGACTGCTCCCGGCCCGCAGCCCAAATCCAGGTGGAAAATGTAAATCCTGCCCCAAACCCCCTGTGGCTGCTGCCACTGCACCTGTCCCCTCCTGCTCTCACTCCTCATTTCCACTCAGCCCTAAGCTAAGGGGGGAAAGTGTGGGAAATCTGTTCACCAAACCCATCCCCACGTCCCGCTTCCCACAGAAACCTCTTCAGGGCATTTCTGCTCCTGCCACAACAGACTGCCAACGAAAGGAGAGCTTTTAACCAGTTTTATTGATTCATGCTTTCAGTCCTTACTCAGTTAAAAACAAGGCACATTAAATACATCCTCTTATTGCTCAACAAACGCATGCGGCTCATTCCAGATATCAAAGGTAATAAATAATGGCAGGAAAACACCAAGACAGTTATAAAAATGACAACCCAGCTTCAAACACAGCATTGAACAGCCCAGGCTGCAACAGGAACCTGACAACAGACCTAAGTGCCACGTGAAAACCTGCAGTGTGTCTATACACGTATTTATACACACCCAGACACCGCATGGATCCCCCCTCCCCACAGGGACAGGTCATTTAAAATACAAAATACCCACAGAAAAGCCGGAAATCTTACACCTCACAAAAAAAAAACCCAAAAACATTCCTGCTTTTCCGTCCCAGATCAGCACAGCAAGACAGTGACATCAACAACTCTTCCCAGAGTACATTCACATCCCAAACCCCAAAGAGCAAAGGCAACAGTCCTGAGGACAGAACGAGGGGATAAATGGACACTGGGGAGTTTTCCATGCACAGATGCAGCTGCTGGGGGAGCACATGCAGTGGTGCCTGGCACTGCAGGCCTGGCTGCAGGAGCAGGAGGGGGCACAAAGTGCCTGAGGCACAAAGCAAACCCATGCCCAGGGACACACAGGAACCCCACAGTCACATTCCAGAGGCAAGATTAGCAAAACGAGAGAACACAGAGCATACTTTGGGTACAACACAGAAATCCTGCTTTCCAGGTAAAATCAGGTTATTATTTTAACAATGCCAGTCAGAGAGGAGTGGAGAAATTCTCTTTAAACTGTACAAAAGCTGTTCAATAGTGGAAATAATTTTTTTTTTACCAAAAAACCTGTTCAATATTGGGAATATTTTTCCTTCACATGGCCTGGAAAAACTCTCATGACTTTTACTTGGGTTTTTTTCCCCCCTTAAACTTTTGTTAATAGTGGAATCCTGAACCCCTTCCCTCACTCACCAAGCCAAAATTACTGTGTGTTATACTTTCATTTCCCTCCCTTCTGCAGGATATGTGAAACCTGGCACTGTGGGTTTGGAAACACAAGCATTCCGTGTTCCAACAGAACATTCTGGAACACAGCTCAAAAGGAAAAGCCTACAGGGCCACAGGAACAAACCCCTTTGTTGATCAGAACATCCTTGTGGTGTCAGATGTGCCAACCCCGCCTCCCTCAGCCCCTGCTCGAAGCACAGAGCCAGAACCTGAACAACCCCTGCATCAAAAACCAAACTGAACATGCAAAAACCATCTGAACTGTTTTAGGAACTCATCTGAGGTGAGTCTTGGCCTTTTCTTTTCTATCTACTATTTTTCAGCACCTGAAAGTCTAATGTTTTTTTTTAAGGGCTCTGCTTCTGCTGCCCAACGCAGCCCCTGCACCCACTGTGCTACATCCCCCCACTCCTCAGCATCTCATTTGTGTCTGCAACCATTTTCCCTGGTAAAACACCCAAGGAATCCTTGCTGTTCACTCCTGCCCTGTTATTTGACATCAGTGGACGTGGGGATACCAGTTAAATACATCAAATTTTACTTCAGCAGAAATTCTGACCCCTGGGAAGTGAAGCTTGGTTTGAGGTGGAAATTGCTCTACTCAGGGAATACAGCAGGTGCCAAATCCAGCAGTAAACCGGTTCAGTAATCCAAATCCAGCAGTAAACCAGGTTCCCCTGCTTTGTTGTGCATCAGGCAGAAACCTCCCACCTGATCTCAGCCCAATCCAGCAGCAGGACAACAGCAAACAGCTCCAGGGAGGGCTCCATGCTTTGGTTTTTTCATTTAACCTGCTGAAAAACAGCCTTCTTTTCCTAGAAACGTTAGTAGGATGCAAGACACACAATATGTATTTTTCACTTGAGCATTTTTAAATTAACATTTAAGACTGTTGTGCTACCAAAACCTGCCCCATCCTATACAGCATCAGGGTTTGCCCTGAACTTGAAACACTTTTTAGCATAAAACTCCTTTTGCCTTTATTTCACTGCACAAAGCACCACCTGCAGACAATGCCATTTATTAGAGGGAGTTTATTTGTGTTAACAGGGGAGAAGGGAAGCTGTTCCCAGCTTTCAGCTACATTATTACCTCGGGTGATTAATCCAGGAGTCTTCCAGCTGGAATTTCTGAGCGGCCAAGTACTGGCAGCACTGGAGTAACAGGGCAAACCTATCACCCTCAGGAGGCTCAGGACAGGTTCTCCACCACCCTCACCCCGCAGGAACTGCTGGGGTTGTTCCTTTGGAATGGTATCTCCACTCTAAGAGCACAGCTTCCCCTCTCCTGCTCCTTGTGGGAGAGGCAGAAGCAGCTTTGAGAGTTTGCATTGGCAGCCCTCAGCGGGTTTAAGGGCAGGGTTCACCGCGTGCTCCCAAGGTGAAGGTGATGCAGGTGTTAATGGCCGAGGCAGGACTGAGCACCTGGGTGGGCAGCCAAGCCCTGGCAGCTGCAGTGCTGAGCTCCTGCAGGGACTCCCTGGGGCTGCAGGGTCCCCACGCCACGGCCACGTACCGGAGCAGGAAGGAAATCCCCAACGGCGTCCCTCGGGAGCGTGCCCCGGGCCAGGCTGTGTCCCCAGGGGCAGCAGAGCCCCGGAGGGCCTGGCAGCCCATGGCTCAGAGCCCCCCTCCGCTGCGATCCACTGGGATGGCCTGGCGGCGCCGCAGGTTCTCCTCAGCGCTCTTCATCAGCACGGCCAGCCTGCTGCCCGACACACGGCCCTTCTGGATGGCACTCATCAGCTGGGGACATGGGCACAGGGTCACTGCTGGGCCTGCCAGCCCTGCCAGGCCAAACCTGCCGGANAAACCTGCCAGACCTGCCAGGCCAAACCTGCCAGACCTGCCAGGCTGGACCTGCTGGACCTGCCAGGCTGGACCTGCCAAGTCTGCCAGGCTGGACCTGCTGGACGAGACCTACTGGACCTGCTGGACATGCCAAGTCTCCCAGGCTGGACCTGCTGGACCAGACCTGCCAAGTCTGCCAGACCAGACCTGCTGGACCTGCTGGACCTGCCAAGTCTGCCAGACTGGACCTGCTGGACCTGCTGGACCTGCCAAGTCTGCCAGACTGGACCTGCCGGACCTGCCATGGACCCACACCCCCCTGAGAGCACTCCCACACTGCAGCCCCAGAGCCTCGCTGCAGGCCCAGCCACGCTCCCCAGGAATATCAGGGACTGCTCCGGGCAGAGGGGTTGGCAGGGAGGGTGGAAGTCCCAGATGTGAGCTATGGATGATACCACCAGTGCAGGCAATCATCATCACTGGGGCTTTTCCTGTGACATTTCAGAACGTGGGATCACCCAGCAGCTGCACAGGTTTTCTCTGGTTACCTGTAATACCTGAAGGATGCAGCTCACAGAAGATTTAGGACTTTTTTTTCCATTTAGGAGGAAGCTGTGGCTGCCCCTGGGTCCCTGAAAGTCCTGATGCCCCCAGGTCCCTGGAACAACCCGATTTAGTGGAAGGTGTCCCTGGCCCTGGCTTGGAGATGAGCTTAGGGTCCCTCCCAAGCCACATCATGCAGGGATTTTATGATTCCTGATCCACCACTGATCCCAGCCCTGCCCTTTTCCACCCACATCCCTTTCTCTGCAGAGACACTGTACTTGACTCCCACAATTCTTTCAAATCCAAATTCCTTTATAGACTTTTAAAACTAATTTGCCTTTAAGTCCTGGAAGCTGGACTCTGCTCTCTCCCAGTGAAAGCACACTAGTGCTAAGATTTTCGTTAATTCTTTTTTATCCCATGGATAAAGCCAGCATTAGAGCTGAAATTACCTGCAGCCAGCCCTGCAGAGAGCTCTGGGGAAGCAGTCAGCACTTGCCAAATGCAATTTCTTACTCTCATGGACTGCAGGAACCCTTCAGATTCCTTCCCCCCCATGGGCACAGCTGCTCATGGCACCTGCAGCTGGAGCTGTGCAAATGTGGTGTGGCCTCCTCTGTGGCCTTTGAGCTCCAGAGCTCCTGGAGAAGGCCATGCCTGTGCACAGGCAGGGCTTTCCCAGCAGCACAGGCTCTCCCCCTGCCCAGCCACCCTCCTGCCCCAGCCTGGGCCAACGTGCTTTAGAGCAGTGCTCCAAGGTTCCCTCCCACCCCAACCATTGTGGCATTCCAGGATCCCTCCTGATTTAACACCACCTTTACATCCCAGCACCAGTTCCCAGGGCTCCCTGTCCTTCCTGGAGCATCACAGCCAGCAGCTGGGATCCGTGTGCCCTTGGGCTCTGTGCCAGCTGTGCTCCCTGCCCCGGGCACCCCAACACTCCGTGGGCACTGTGAGCACCAGGGGCTGCCAGGGCCACTCACTGGGCTCCCTCAGCACCGTGCAGGTGGCCCAGGCCAGCCCTGCTCTGCTCCCACCTGCAGAGCCAGGCAGCCCCCAGGTACAGCCTGCTCTATTTTCCAACACAAACCTCCACAAATATTTGCCCAGGGCTTGCACAAGTTCTGCGCTGAAACGCAATTACTTGGAAGTTTTCAGAAAGCAAACACCCAAGTGTTGGCCACTGACTTAACAGAGCCATTAAAAAATTAAACAAACATTTAATGTATTTTGCTCCTTCCGTGGCAAGCCCAGTTGGTTTCAGTGCCACCCTTCCTGCTCAGCCCTGAGTGCTTCCCTGGAGCAGTGCAAGGATCAGGACAGGGCTCAGCCACAGCTGAGCTCTCCACAGAGAGAGAGCTCTGCTCTCCACAGCTCTCTCAGCTCTGCTCTCCACACCCAGGCTGTTCTGGGAGATTGCAGGAGCCACAGAGGGACACAGGTTTGCACAAACCCTCGTGAAACTGCTCCTGAGCACTGCCTGGCCTTTGCACTGCACAGGGATGGTGTAGGGATAGCAATCCCTGGGGAGACTGCTCAGCCAAACAAAAACCCCCCAGAACGCCCCTGAACCCCACAGAACAACAGTCACTGCTTGTTTCAACTCCTCAGCCAATGTACCCAACCTGACCCCTGCAGAGAGGGGTGTGCTGCCCCGGTGGAGGTACAAGGGTGTCCCCTCCAGCAGCCAGACCCCAGCTGGGCTGTTCTCCCCCATCTGAACAGATAAACTGCCAAAGCCACTGGCTCTCCTTCCCCCCTGGTCTGTTTGCTTTGGCTTTTCCCCTTCCCCCAAGTTTGCTGCAGCTCCTCAGCTCAATTGCTGTATTTTAGGCAAATAAATACTCCTTTTTGCTAATGCTGGACACAACCTGTGAAAATTTTCTGCATTTAGATTCAACAATGCTGCTCTTATCCCCAGCTCATCTCCAGAGAGACAATTACCATTTCCTTTGCCTTGATCTTGTTTGTTTAACTTGACACAGTGAAGAAAGGGCTGACATTGACCAAAATCCCCAGCATTAATTTCTCTCCTGTTTGGCATTCATCATTGCCACCGGGCAGGGGAGACACAGGCAGGCTCTGAAATACCACCCCAAAAAAGACTCCTCAAACACCAGCTCTGCTGACAAACTGCATATGCAAAGGGAGCACCCTTGGGTTTGCTTGAAATTCTCCCAAAAAGCAGATTCCTGACATTTTTTCAGAGAAATTGGGACAATTTAGCCAATTCAGGAGTTAAAATGGGTTCTAGGGCCTGGAGGGGATCTAAATACAAGCTCATTCTTTATAATAATCAGTTCATTATTTAGTTTATTATTATTATGGCTATATTAATATTTATTATTATAAATATTTAGTTATTTAGCTGTTCATTATTCAGGTTCTTAGTTTACTCATTTTTATAACAACCCTTAACAGCTGCAGATAATGTCAGGGTGCACACCTGTGCCACGCACCTTCCAATAGACACCTGTATCATTTTATATATATTTAAACAGCATTTCTGAGCTTGAAATGCCAAATTCGGGTCTGGCCTGGGGCATACTTTGTAAATTGGACCCGTTCTTTGAGTCTGACTGGGAGAAAAAAACCAACAACCCTGAATTTCCAAGCTGCTTGAGGATGGCTGTGTGTGCCCCTTGTCCCAACACCACAGGTACCCCTCCCCTGGTCTCCAGCCCAGCCCTGAGCAAGGCTGAGAATTCCCTTTGCTGTTTGAAGGACCAGCCTGCCCTGGAAGCAAAGGCAGCACGTACCTGCAGGAACTCGTTGAGCTCCACCTGCCCGTTCTTGTTGAGATCCACCTCGTTGAGGATCTCGTGGAGGGTGTTCTCATCCATCTGCACGCTGATGCTCTGTAGGGAACAAGCACAGCAGGATGGGGCTCAGCCTCACCCTGGGCCTCACTCAGCTCCCACAGGGGGGGTCAGGAGCTGCAGCTCACCTGCAGCACACGCTGCACGTCCAGGATGGTGATGAAGCCCTTCTTGTCCTTGTCAAACATGTGGAACCTCTTCTTGTACCTGTGAGGGGGGGTCTGGCAGGTGAGGGTTGGCAGGGGGCTGCAGGGCACAGCAGCACAGGCAGCTCCTCTGCCTCACTCACCTCTCAATATCTGAAGGCACCAGGCAGATCTCAGAACTGTCTGTTAATTGATCTGTTTTCACTTTGTAGCCCATTTCATAGTACAGAAATGTCTTAGCAGTTTCAAGCTGTTCCTACAGTGGAAACACAAAACCTGAGTACCTGAGCAACAGCAAGTTCCTACATGAGTACTTATTATTTATACTTTATTATTAGGTTCTTCCACTTAACCAGTACTTTGCTAAAGTCCTAAAATTAAGCAGATGGCAGCTGAAAAGTATCAAAGAGTTAAACTTAGGCAGATGTTACTCTTGGAAAAAGGAACCCAGGCTAGTAAAGACTTCTAATTTCTGTGTAAATGCTTTCAGGAGCATCCACACATTCAGACACACACAGTCTGCCTGTCCCTTTCAGGAAGAAATGGCCTTTCTAGGACAGGCCTACAACATGTCATTTCTCTCCCACTTGATATCTTAGTGTGATGATTCACCCAGCTGTCCAAAATCAGAAAAAAACCCATCAGGGAGCTCAACAGCAGGCAGGTTCTTTATGGTTACGGGAGCTTCCTTTGCTGAGGCAGATCTGTTGGAAAGTGTCAGTAAAGCAAAATAACTGACAGGAATGGGACAGCAATGCCAAGCCTGCTTTCATGTCTGAGGCTGGGGAGCAACAGGATACGGATCTTCCCCTTCCCCTTCCACCCCTGGCCAACCCCAACCCATTCCACAGCCATTTGAGAAAGTCTTTAGAAAGAAATGCACCAAGAAATGCACTCATTCTCCCGGGAATAAAACATCACTTGCAGTTCTCCACTCAACCAGCTGGTTAACACGGAAACTCCTCAAGCAAAACCAAGCAGCTCCGGCTGAAAAGGGCCCTCTGTACCTTCTTCTTCTGCTCACACCAGTTGAGCTCCTTGGCCATGATGTCCACGATCCTGGGCAGGGCCTCCTCGGCAGCCTGCACGTTGAGGAAGGCCAGGCGGGTGCGGCGGGAGATGATGTCCACAGCAGTGCGTGCGTACTCCTTCACAGCATACACCACCTGGGAGGGACAGCACAGCACAGCTGCAGGGACAGCTTTGGTACCACAGACCCCAGGGCACGGCTGGGAGAGCTCCCTGTTCCTTGGGACAGTGCAGAGACAGAATTGTCACCCTAAACCTCAGAGCAGGGCTGGGAGAGCTCCCTGTTCCCTGGGACACTGCAGGGACAGCTTTGGTACCACAGACCCCAGGGCACGGCTGGGANCAGGGCTGGGAAAGCTCCCCTTTCCTTTGGACAGCTCAGAGGCAGATTTGTAACCCCAGACCCCAGAACAGGGCTGGGAGAGCTCCCCTTTCCCTGGGACACTGCAGGGGCAGGCTCAGCACCCCAAATCCCCAGAGCAGGGCTGGGAAAGCTCCCCATTCCTTGGGACAACACAGAGGAAGGTTTGTCACCCCAAACCCCAGGGCAGGGCTGGGAGAGCTCCCCTTTCCCTGGGACATTTTACAGAATCCACCTGGGATCAAGCATTTGTGAATGAAGTGAAAAATAGGTGCTATATAAACATTAAATTATGCATAAATATATTCATATGTGTAGCTTTTGATACATAAACATAAATTGTGCTCCAGNGCAGGGACAGCTTTGGTACCACAGACCCCAGGGCACGGCTGGGAGAGCTCCCTGTTCCTTGGGACAGTGCAGAGACAGAATTGTCACCCTAAACCTCAGAGCAGGGCTGGGAGAGCTCCCTGTTCCCTGGGACACTGCAGGGACAGCTTTGGTACCACAGACCCCAGGGCACGGCTGGGAAAGCCCCCCTTTCCTTTGGACAGCTCAGAGGCAGATTTGTAACCCCAGACCCCAGAACAGGGCTGGGAGAGCTCCCCTTTCCCTGGGACACTGCAGGGGCAGGCTCAGCACCCCAAATCCCCAGAGCAGGGCTGGGAAAGCTCCCCATTCCTTGGGACAACACAGAGGAAGGTTTGTCACCCCAAACCCCAGGGCAGGGCTGGGAGAGCTCCCCTTTCCCTGGGACATTTTACAGAATCCACCTGGGATCAAGCATTTGTGAATGAAGTGAAAAATAGGTGCTATATAAACATTAAATTATGCATAAATATATTCATATGTGTAGCTTTTGATACATAAACATAAATTGTGCTCCAGGTACAGGCACTGAATAAATCTTGGCCACCCCAAAGGAAAGGGCTCAAGGAGATGTGTCACAGAGCCACCCAGCTGCCTGCCCCAAGCACAGAATCACAGAAGGTGATTTGTTTTCCCACCTACCTCAGCTTCAATGTAAGGGAATTCAGACACCAGACGTTTCCCAACGATAGGCCACCTCTTCCCTGTCACCTGGGCTATTTTGGCCACCTCAAAAGCCTTGTCCCCATAGGTGGAAGCCAGGTGCTGAGCCACCTGTGGAGAGCAAAACAAATCCAGTATGCTTTGAAAGCACACGAAGGACACATTTTCCTTGAGCATTCCCTCATCCCCCATAACAAACAGGCTTCCAAGGGTGCTGGAGTGTGACAGAGTGGGAGGGAACTCTATGGTGTGGGAGGCTGGACCAGCCCAGACCCCACTGTGTGTGTGCCAGCAGGACAGACAGCCCAGCTGTGCTGCCACACAGTGACCCCTGCAGCCTGTGGGGTCTCCAGGGACAGACTCCAGCCAGTCAGACTGTTCTTAAGCAGGAAACAGTCACGATTAGGAGGAAGGAGAAAGGGGAAGATGATGAACAATTACTGACTTTATTTCTGTGAGAACTCTCTCTGCCCCACGCTCACCACACCTCTGTCCCAGTTATGTTGCTGTTTGATTTAGGGGAAGACCAAACCCCTCCAAGACAGGGATTCCGAGCTCACCTCACTCTCCAGTCCATAGTCTTGGACCAGTCTGATGTAGAGTGTGGGGCTCCAGTCCTGAGCCCCCTCCAGCTGCAGCCCCATGGTTTTGCAGGAGCCTGCCTTCAGGTTGTGCTCCCGGATGGCAGCGTCGATGGTGTCCCGTGCCATGGCACGGTAGGTTGTCCACTTCCCACCTGGGGAAACACAGCTCACCTCGTTATTTGGGGGAAGCAGGAGGAACACAAGCTGTTACACACCACAGACACATCTACGTACTTCCTCCACCTCATGACTGCTGCCAGGCTTGCTCCAAGCCAGTCCCACTGCCACTGACTGAGCAGTTTCTGGCTACAGGAGTTGCAGCATTACCATGGGATGTGATTTCTGCAGGACAGCCCCTGGGGAAGGCCAGCAGAGCTGTGGGTTTGAGGAGCTCCCAGTACCTGCAATGGTGACGAGGCCGCTGTCACTAATGGTCACGACGTGGTTCCGGGATATGGACTGGGTGTCCTTGGAGTCAGGGTTGGTGACCAGGGGACGGATGCCACTCCAGGCTGCCAGCACATCTCCTCTTCTCACTGTGCAGAGACACACTGAGGCAGGGCCAGCCCAAGCCCAGGGGTGCCCAGCACCCACACCCTGAGCAACCCCCAGGGCTGGGGAGAGCCCCCAGAGGCAGGGGGCAAGCTGGGCTATGGAATCCCACAATCACTGATGGTGGAAAAACCCTCCCAGGCCATTGAGTCAAACTTGCACCAGTGCCCACCTGGTCACCAGCCCAGAGCACTGAGTGCCACGTCCAGGTGTTCCCTGGGCAGTTAAAAATGGGGACTCCAAACCTCCCTGGGCAGCTCCAGGGATGGGGACTCCAAACCTCCCTGGGCAGCTCCAGCCTGGCCTCCCTTTCCATGAAAATTCTTCCCAATGAACCTGAACAGTTCTTACACTATATTTTATAAACCAAAATAAACTTTGTTACATGAGTGCAATATTTCCTTTCAGATTTCCAAGCTTTCCCTCTAGCCTAGAAGGCTATTATTCCAAGATTTCCTCTTGACAAGTCACCCTTATCCACAACCTTCACCCTAAGTGCAGCCACCAATTTGCTTTAAACTGAAGTCTTTGGAACATGTTTTTAATACAACTTTCGAATGACCGATAATTGAAAAATCACTAGAAGGGTGTAAAAAACATCCCCCAAAGAACATGGAATAGATTTCCAAAATCAATGGTGCTCTGCCAGCGTGTTCAACCTGCCAGAATGAAGTGTTAATCACAGACACAAGATCCTGTATTAGGTTATAAACTAATGAAACTACAGAAAGCAGCACGCGTGACGCTGTAATTAAGCAGCTGGCAGGTGTCCAAGCCTGTGGAAGTTGATAACCCTGGCACTGGCTCTGCCAGCAGAGGCAGGGCTGTCGAGGGTTGATATGGGCAGGGCCGTGGTTATTTCAGCTCCAGCCATCTATAAACAGTAATTGCAGAGGAAAACCAGCACAGGCCTGGCCAGAGGGACTGAACTCTTCTGAATGTGCTGCTGGAAAACATGTAGGAAACCATGGAATGGCCTGGCTCGGATAGACCTGACAGCCCAGCCCAGCCCTGCCATGGCAGGGACACCTCCCAGGCTGCTCCAAGCCCCAGTGTCCAACCTGGCCTGGGACACTCCCAAGGATCCAGGAGTGGATCCCCATCCTCACAGCCAAAAACTTCTTCCCACTATCCCATCTAATCTCTGTCCTAGTCACATTCCCATCTCCCTCCCTGGTCTCTTGTGCTTCCAACACCAACTGCTGCTCCAGACGCTCAGCAGGAGCTTCCCTGGACACTTTCAGAACTTCATACAACATACAGACATCAGTTCTCCACTTCAGGAAACAGGGAATCAAGCATTTCCCATCTCCAGACAGCGAGTTATCCTAAACCTAAATATGTTACAATGCTCCTGCCTGAGTGCTTTTCAGATTTATTTTAATGCAGCAGCACGAATGCTTTCACAGAATAATTTAAATAAAGCAAACCCTCAGTCTGGAATAAAGGTGGCTGCCCAGGGCAGTGGTGGAGTCCCCCTCCCTGGAAAACCCAAGTGGCACAGGAGATGTGTTAGTGGTGACACTGGCTGATGGAACAGCAGCCCTGCACAGCTCACACTGGCTCCTCACAGCCACACCTCAAGAACCTCAGCTGTCAGTCAGTCCCACACAAACCCTTCTGGCAGCAGCACAAACCCAGGCTGGAATGCCTGGAGCCCCCCAGCCCTCCCCAGGGAAGGATTCCCCTGGATCACCTGCCACGTCCGCGCCCAGGTAATTGCGCACTTCGCTCAGGATGAAGTTGATGTCCTCCTCCGTGGGGATGGGGTGTGAGGTGACATCCGTGGGGCTGTCTGTGGTCCCTGCGATTGTCATCTTCTCCCAGGGCAGGAAGAAGATCACCCTGCCATCGCTGGTGGCCGGGTCCAGCAGCCCCATGTTGTCAGGGCTGAAAGAGAAAAGGGTCTGGCTCAGGACACCCGGGGTCTGTGCTGCTCCCCCAGCACCCAGGCAAGGACAGGGGGACACAACAGCTGTTCTCAGCTGAAGGAGGTAATAAATGAAAGGCCCGTGGATGTTTTTGTGACATAAAATCGCAGAGGTTCCTCCAATCTGCCTGCACAGTAAAGGTGGAGCAGGAGGGGTGAGGGGTGGTGACTGAGAGGGAAAGGAGAACAAAGAGAAATGAAGACATTTAAGGAATATCCTTCCAGTGACACTAAGCCTGAGTTTGTCACCACCTGCCACTTCAGCAGGAAGGAACACCCCCAGACTCCCGAGGGATTTGGACCAAGGAATGTGCTCTGAGTGCTTCCAGCTCCGTGGGCCTGAATGGGGAACTGTGCTTTGAGGGAAAAAGGCAGAAGAGACACTGGGTGGGTGCTGCTACTCAGTTTTCATTACAGTGCTACAACAGACTGATTCAGTGCGAGGATGAAAAGCTGTAGGGCTTTGGACAGGAGATTTTAATTCATGTATCAGGTTTTCCTGGTGTAATGTAAGAAAGACATCCACAGGGACAAACCCACTGCCTCCTCACGGCTTATTAGAGAGCTCTGCTTGTGTTTCAGAAAACAAAAGGCTTTTATAAACACTTCGAAGTAAACAGCTTTTATGTAGCAAAACATTGATTTCGATCATTTTTACTTTTTTCCATCGTTTTTACTTCAAGGACTGATGCTGACTTTCACGTACGGTGTTGCAACTCCCTTTCCAAACACGTGCAGTCAGGTAAGGGCTCTTCAGGCTGTGCCCCTGCTCCTGAGATACAGGGAGCACATGGAAAGAGGGCAGGAGATGCAGATTGAAGTGGCAGTCAGGGAAATTATTCAACGGACTCAAATCTTAAGGCAGTGTCTGAAGGCAAAGACCTGCTTGGGTGGGATTTACCTAGCCAAGCTGAATCGCTGAATTTTGCATTTTTAGGAAGTCTGAAGTGATTGCTGAAGGGAAGTTGGCAATATCTGGCGAGGCTGGAGGAAAGGCTGAGAATTTCATAGCTAGCATGTATATTAGACCCATTTTAGCTGATATTTATAGACAGCTTAGGCACACGGTGGCAGAGGTACAATCTAATAGGGGAAGTCAACACGGGTTTGGGAAAGGTAAACCACCTCAGACAAATGATTACTTTTTAAAATGAAAAAGCTGTTGATTTAGAGACAGAGGAAATCAGAGGTTTAATATACAGTCCCAGAATTCAGGAACTTTTTATAGACATTTTCTTCAAAGCATGGAATTTTTTTTGATGTGATTTCATAAAAACTGTTAAAAACAAGGAAGAGAAACAAGCAAAGGCTTCCAACTGAGTTCCCCCCCAGCACCTCTGGACTGAAGCGTTTTTAGATTGCACAGCAAGTGCTGAGAAAGGCTGAAACACTTTTCCATATGCCAATTATTTACTGGATCACTGATACCAGCTATCCTGGGAAGCTCTCTCTCTCCCTGCCCTTTGCCAGGTTTGTTCCAGCTTATTTAAATAACTAAAGAACCACCCAAACAAATGCAAAATAAGGTGTTTTGCATCAGAAAGAAGCATCTTAACACCCAAATACTGGCCTTCCCGAGGCCTCAGGAGTCCTGCTGCTGCACACCAGAACAGCTCTGAAACAACATGGTTTTAGGAGGCAGGAATTCCAGATTCCACCATGGATGGGAGAAGGAGGTAAGGGCCATGTAGCCGTGGTGAGATTTCTCTTTAAAGATGGCTAAAATGGGCAAATTCAGGATTGGAAACTCCAACATGAAGCATAAAGTAATGCCTTTATATAGAAATGTAGAGGAAAAAGGTCTGGGAGATCCATGGAAGATCTCCAGTGGAAGAAGTGTTTGACCAAAGCACCACAAATGCAGTTAAAGAATGATAAAATGTGATTTTTCACGGCGAAGTGAGGTGCAACAGGCAAGTTTACCTGGAATGTGGAATGCAGAGCAGAGAGGAAAATTCCAGAAAGACAGAAACATCTGAAACTGGTGAGAAGGGAGAAGAAAAAGCCTTGCCTTCACAGACCCATTCCAGGCAGGAATGAAGAAGAGGGGAGGAATTCTGGGACTATTAATGGAAGACATCAGTGAGTAAGAAACCCACGGGGAGTGAACGCAGTAGGTTAACACTAGTTTTACCAACTCTTGACTATATTTATAACTTCAACCCTCTAGATATTTAAAATAAAAAATTAAATAAATAAAAATCATTCGTGCGCCTATGGGCCAAAATCCTGTAGCACATTCCCAGGGCACACGTGGACACGGTGAAATGCCAACCTTCCTGTGCTGAGCACTGTTCCTTGGCACCAGGAAAAGGAAAGCCTGGTACAACCAAGATTAAATCCCACCAGTGTTTTCTATTTAGCAGACAGTTCCCTGCTTTCAGCTATCCCACTCCAAGGAAATTCAGTGCAGTTCCATGGTATCAGCTGTGCTGGGGAGGCAGTGTGTGGGCAGATACTGTTTTCCAAGGAAAGTAATGCCCACATGCTGACATACACCGGGGAACATGGAGAACAAGAATTCTCCACATTTCCAATTAAAATTATTGGGTTATTACCGAATAAATAAATCAGAGCATATCCAGCCCATCTTCTACTTTGAATTTACCCAGTTGAGTCCAGGTTTTAAAGCTTTCCATGTTTTCGTGTAGGGCCATAAAGCTAATCACACACATCCTTCTCCTGGCATATGAGGAAACTGGGATTACAGCCCATTTCTCCACATTTTTAGCACTTTGAAGCAGCTATCAGGTCATTTTACCATTTTTCACGGAGAAAGATACAAAAATGAAAAAAAAAAACCCAAACCAACCCCAAAAAACCCGAGAAGAGAATGCAGGGGTGATTTTACACCAGGCCAAAAATGCCTCAATTTTACAGTGTGTGGTGGTGTCCTGTTGGGACAGCTGTGTCAGAAACACCCCGTGGTGCACTGGAAGGCTGAATTCCCATTCTGTGCAAGGCATTACTGCAAGGGCACTGTATCAACACAACTGGGCTAAGTCCATAAAGGGGAATTTCCATTAGGATGCTAATGACTTCAGGAACCAAAGGTAATATTTGAGTTCCGACTGACAAGGCTGGCTCGGGAGAAGGGGATTTGGCTTTGCACAGCAAACAGGGAGAGGAGCAGGAGTCTGCAGGGAGCAGAGAGCCACGGGAACCTCTCCTGGAACAAGGAGGGCACGTCCTGTCCACCAAAACCCCCAGGGATGGCAGCAAATGTGGCTGTGCTACTCTGAAATATTCTATTGCCTGTGATAGTAATTATTATTACTGATTACACTGCCCATCCTGTCACTTATTCTGTGCCTGTGCACTCCTGTTTTCTCTGAGCACAGCCACTGCACAGGGAGTTCCACATGTGAAGGCAGGCAGTGGAACAAGATGATCTTTAAAAGTCCCTTCCCACCCAGGCCACTCTGTGATTCCATGATTTAACAGGACAAGAGATTCTGCAACCTCTCTGGAAGGTTTTGCACGCTCCTTGTTTCCCTGAGGGGGTGACCAAGCAGCAGCACACTCAGCTCACAGGCATCACTTTAACAGGTGCTTTCACAAGCCTGGGGATGTGCAGCCTAAACAGGAGTCCTGCCTTGGGGAGCTCTAACTAAAAACTACACGGCTTCAGCCTGTTGTGAATAGATGAAATTGTTCTTCTCACCGGCACAGCGCCAGGATCCTCTTTCAAAAACACAAATAAAAATCAGAATCAAACTGTGCGCTCCGATCCGCCGCGGTGCATGTGTCTGGCAGCTGATTTATTCAGCAGCAGCAGCAGCAGCAGGGATCCCAAAATGTGCTGTTCCACGGGCAGCAGGGCCCCGGGCCTCACCTGTAGTAGCCAGGCATCACGATGTGCACACCTGCACTGGGCTGGCAGATGTTGGGCACCTCCTGATCATCCATTTTGCGCACCGAGTCCGTGAAAGGTCCCGTGGCATTGATAACACACTTGGCTCTGACATCGAACTCCTTCCCTGTGAAAGGAAACAGTATCAATCACAGAACAATCACCATTTGTTCCCTGCTCACTGCTGCTCTTTGTTATTCATCTCTCCATGAACCCAACCTAGTGTAAAGCCTGTCTGAACACAACAGCTGGGACGGGTTCTAAAAATTAGTTAAGTGTTCACCCAACAGCAGATTTGGGAGAAAACGTTTTCGAGTGGAATTCCAGCTTATCTGTAAGGCAGAAGAGAGGCAGGTGGGGTGGAAGTTGCTCAGCTGAAATCTGCCTCTCAAGAAGAGAGGTTTCAGTCTCAGGCGGCAGACTCGGTAAATGGGATCGCTACTGTACAGCACGGAGCCTGTTACAATGTCATCTCTGCCTGTCACAGGGGCTGGCATGGAAAGCTCACCCTGGCCTGCCAAAACACTGGGGTTTGAGTGAGAAATGTGACAGAAGTGGGAGCTGAGTGACACTAATGGCACGGCCCGGGAAGATGGCTCCTGTGCCGGCTCAGGGCCCTGCTCCTCCCTCCCGTGTTATCCCAGGGTGTCACTGTCCCTGCAGTGCCCATCCCACACACCCCATACATCCCACAGACCCCTCACACCCCATACACCCCTCATACCGCACACACCCCACACTCACTGGTGAGCACGTCCCTGCAGCGCACCCCACAGACCCCTCCCACCCCATACACCCCTCATACCGCACACACCCCACACTCACTGGTGAGCACGTCCCTGCAGCGCACCCCACAGACCCCTCCCACCCCATACACCCCTCATACCGCACACACCCCACACTCACTGGTGAGCACGTCCCTGCAGCGCACCCCACAGACCCCTCCCACCCCATACACCCCTCATACCGCACACACCCCACACTCACTGGTGAGCACGTCCCTGCAGCGCACCCCACAGACCCCTCCCACCCCATACACCCCTCATACCGCACACACCCCACACTCACTGGTGAGCACGTCCCTGCAGCGCACCCCACAGACCCCTCCCACCCCATACACCCCTCATACCGCACACACCCCACACTCACTGGTGAGCACGTCCCTGCAGCGCACCCCACAGACCCCTCCCACCCCATACACCCCTCATACCGCACACACCCCACACTCACTGGTGAGCACGTCCCTGCAGCGCACCCCACAGACCCCTCCCACCCCATACACCCCTCATACCGCACACACCCCACACTCACTGGTGAGCACGTCCCTGCAGCGCACCCCACAGACCCCTCCCACCCCATACACCCCTCATACCGCACACACCCCACACTCACTGGTGAGCACGTCCCTGCAGCGCACCCCACAGACCCCTCCCACCCCATACACCCCTCATACCGCACACACCCCACACTCACTGGTGAGCACGTCCCTGCAGCGCACCCCACAGACCCCTCCCACCCCATACACCCCTCATACCGCACACACCCCACACTCACTGGTGAGCACGTCCCTGCAGCGCACCCCACAGACCCCTCCCACCCCATACACCCCTCATACCGCACACACCCCACACTCACTGGTGAGCACGTCCCTGCAGCGCACCCCACAGACCCCTCCCACCCCATACACCCCTCATACCGCACACACCCCACACTCACTGGTGAGCACGTCCCTGCAGCGCACCCCACAGACCCCTCCCACCCCATACACCCCTCATACCGCACACACCCCACACTCACTGGTGAGCACGTCCCTGCAGCGCACCCCACAGACCCCTCCCACCCCATACACCCCTCACACCCCATACACCCCATACTCCCCAGACTCACCGGTGAGCACGTCCCTGCAGCGCACCCCACAGACGCGCTGCCCGCCGCCCGTGTCCCTCTTGAGCAGGTGTTTCACCTCGGTGTAATTGGCGGTGGCAGCGCCGTAGCGGGCGGCGGTCAGGGCGATGGCCAGGTTCATCCGGGCGTCGTTGTGCTGTCCTGCGGGGAAGGACAGCCGTCACCCGCAGCCAGGGCCGGCGCCACGCGCGGTGTCACCACGCATCTGTCACGGCTGGCCCTGTCACATCGCGTAGCGCTGACGGCCGCTCGCTGCCGGGCGGCGTGGGCAGCCCCACGGGGCTCTCCCTGACCGCCCCACACCTCGCTCAGCATCTGCACCAGAACATCTCCCCTCGTCCTTTACAACCCTCGGTGCCCAGATCACAGAAACGTCACCCAAAGGTCTGGTCACCGAGTGAACGCGTGGCACTCGGCGTCCAAAACAGCCTTGGAGAGACTGGGCCGAATTTAACGGCTTTTTTTAATTTTTATTTTGTATGTTCCTTTGAACTCCACAACATATAACATAAAAGCACCCAAAAAAGAGAAATAAGTGGACAAGAATTAATGAAGGATTCTTAACATATATCATTAAAGATTTATTACTGAAATTCCCTCGTTAAAGAAAACCAAGAGAGAGGTGGAGGGACTGCGAGGGGAAGGTGATTAATTACTCTGAAATACTGGCTTCACCTGAGACTTTTCCTATTTATTATTGCTCTGAAGTTGGAGGCCTGGATGCTGGCTGGAAAGAATTACTATACATTGCAGGGGCCAGGCTCTGTGTGTCCTGAATAATTAATTTCCACGCAGGCTAAACTTCCTGAGGTACTGAGGTTCACTCCCCCACCTGTTTGGACCACTCCTATCACAGACCATACTGATAAAGTGATAAATTTGTAATAGATACTGTAGGTGATTTATGTTGCCAGCATTCCCAGCATTTAGTATAAATGGTTTATGTAAAGTTTGGTCCTTCGGATTCTGCCGGCGCAAATCTCCAAGCCCCGTGCAAATCATCTGTTCCCAGCTAAAAGGGCAAAGTTATAAAGATGGGATCAATGGCCTCGCAAGCACCACCTCCCCTCCCCAAACTCCTCATCCCAACCCAGCCCAGGCTGGGCAGTGCAATCTGTCTTCAGCCCCAAAAAAAACCCTCACACCAAGTGTACAGAACGAGCAGCATGATAAAGCACCGATGAAGAAACAAACAGTAACTCCAATTCCACTCAGCAAACAATGCCCAGAATCAGCTGCAACAGCACAAGAACAGCAAAACAACTGAGCAAGATGTCAGGAAAAGTTGGGGATGCTCCATCACATGAGAGGCACGAGAGGGAACAACCATTGGTCAGAGCTGGCAGGCAAAGCAGTCAGTAAATGCACGGGCACTGCTGCTGCTGCCACGGCAGAGATGGATAAATGACCCTCTGAGGGTCACCTCAAACCTGCCCGGGCACAGGCAGGGTTGAGACAAAGTGCAGAGGGAGCACTGGGTGAAAAAGGGACAGAGGACAGCCACGAGCTGTGGCACAAGCTCCCACACAAGCCCAGGGATTCCACAGGAACCCAGGGAATGTCTGGATGTGGCGCTCAGTGCTCGGGGCTGGTTGATGAGGTGAGGTCACAGCTCGGACTCAATGCCCTTGGAGGGCTTTTCCAACACAAACGCTTCAGTGATTCTGTAATGCAGGAAAGGCTCCTCTAGCCTGAAGCCAGGGGCTCAGGGGCTCTCAGGAGCTCATTACTCTGCAGACATCCCCCAGTACCTGGTGCTGACCCACGGCACCGCAGCACCCCTCAGGAAGGAGCCCCCAAAACCCAACCCCTGCCGTGCCACGGGCACAAGGGGGATCTGCTCCCTCCTTGCAGCAGCACCCTGGGGCCAGGGGGGTTCAGAGCCCCCCAGTCTGCTCCTGCCCACTCTCCTGGGGCTGCCCTGGTGTGGGGATTCAGAACACGGCAGCACCACCCCACTTCAGCCAATATTAGCTTTGGTCTGTGGAACCCTGACTGTTTAAATTTGGCGAGTTTGCCTCTTCCCAGATTTGTCACTTATTTGTCCAGAGCAAAAGCAATCCGGAGAAGCCAATCAGCAGAATAAATAACCTGCAAACGGGTAGATTCTATAAAACCAAACTTCCAAGTAACAATTGTTCAGCAAGCCCCAAATCCAAAGGCTGCCTGGTGTTTTGTTGAGCCTCCTAATGCTCCTGAAGTCAGAGTGAGCTCAGGACACCCTCAGCACATGTCAGGATTTGGACCACTGTGTTCAAAACAACATTTTCCTGCTTTCTCTGAACCTCTCATCCATTTTCCCCTCATCATTATTCTGATGCAAGAACCCCCATGCTATTACTCACTCCTCAGCTGTCCAAAAACAACTGAGTGCCCATGGAATGCATTTGCAGGCAGAGGACTGGGAAATAACCAGTTCCTGATTAACTGCACTGGTAGAAAAACACACTGGCTTCAGATTGATGTGACCTACAGTGTGGAGTCCTTGAGTATTTCATGGCATAAACAGCAGAGATCTGGAGAGGTCTGGATTTGAAAGGAGTAAAGAGTGACTTCCCACCTTGGGAATTTATCATCTGTGGAGAACAACAGTGCAGCAGTTTAGGAGAGTTTGGGTCACAGGATAGTGGTTTTATACACATGAACAGCTGGTTTTTTTTTTTTTAAGGCCTGCCAACTGGCATGTGTGTGTTCTCCCCTAGATAATGACATTAAAATCCTGCACTTTGAACAGAGAATCAGAATATCCTGAACTGGGAGGCAGGCACAGGGATCACCCAGTCCAACTCCCTGCCCTGCACAGACCCCCCAACAATCCCACCCTGTCCCTGGCAGTGCTGTCCAAAGGCTCCTGCAGCTCTGGCAGCCTCGGGGCTCTGCCCATTCCCTGGGCACCCTTCACCCAAGGGGGAAGCACCTTTCCCTGATTCCCTAAACCCCTCCTCACAGCTCTAGCCCTTCCCTCAGCTCCTGTCCCTGGTCACAGAGAGCAGAGATGGGAGCTGCCCCTGGGGAGGGAGCTCCAGACCACAAGGAGGATCTTTAACACTAAAGGGAAGGATAAAGCAAAGCAAAGGTTTTGCATCTCAACCTTTCTGACCTTGCAATCAAATGCCATTGTCCCCAGACACAGAGATCCCCCCAAGACAAGAGAAAAGAACACACCTCAAAGCTTTAGCTCCTCCAGCCCAGGTGTATAAAGCTCTCTTGACTGCTGCACCTTCCTGAGATGCCTGTTCAATGATTCCACTCTGAGAAACTCGAGGTGGGATCACTGGCAAGGGAACCCCGAGCTTCCAGGGAGGATTCCTGGATTACCCAGCACAGCCATCCTTGTCCTGCACAGCAGCCACTGGGGCTCCAAAGCCAAACAGAACAATGATCACCCCTTGCTACCACAGGTGACCCTCGGGGTTTTCCAAACACTTCAGCCAGTTATTTTCTAACAACAGAGTGGCCAAGATAAATTGATTTGGCATCCTTCTGCACCGGTGAGTATGGTCCTGAAGATCTCCTAATCTCCAAAGTGCAGGCAACAGAGTGAAATGGTCCCTGTGGCATTCCCCAAGAACAGATGTGCACCAGTGCCCTGCCTGGAGAGGACTCTGCTGCTCCAGGACTCACATGTTGTCCCTTGCATGATGCCAGCTGTCACCTGCTGCACCCCGACAGAAGGCAGCCACAGCTCAGCACCTTGGGAGAAGCCTCCCTGAGCCAACTGATGGAACATGCTGAGCTCTCTTTGCAACTCCTTGTGTAGCACCTCCTGAAAACAGCCAGGGAAATGGAAAGAATCATCCCTCCCTTTATTTGTGGTTTTCACCTGCTGTAATACAGTGACAATGAAGAGATTATTTTTCATTTTTACTAAGGGCAGACAACCCAGCTTTTTCCAAAACACTGGCCTGAGTGCTTTCACCAAATTAACACTGAATCCTGTAAAACACCCCTCAATCCTAGAAGCCACACTGCTGAGGACATTTAGTGTGCAAAGACTGTTTGAGTAAGTCTGTCCCACACCACGTTAAGCTCGACAGTGATGCCATTTGGTTTATAATTTCCTCTTTTGGTGTAATTTGGGAAAATTCTATTTTCACTCCTTAGTAGCAAACGCTGTATTTCTTCACATCCGAACAGACAATGTTTCCGTTGGCACTCACAGGATCCTCCCCCAGAGTGCACACAGTGTACATTCAATTTTATTTTTATCAGAGCTGAGCCCCAGCCAGCAGGGAGTGGTACCAGAGCCCACAGACCAGAGAGATTTGTTTGGGACTGATTCAGGAGCGTTGTGTGGAAACCAGAGCGTTAATGAGGCACTCTGGCAGTTCTGGAATGTTCTGTCCCATGTCACTCTTGACAGCTACCCCATCACAGCAATTCACAGCATCACAGAATGAAAGGTTTGGGAGGAGAGGCACCTTAAAGCTCCCCTACCTACAGGTGCATTCCTCCCTGCAGCCCTGCACCAGGTAACTGCAGGCAGTAAAGCATCACAGCAAACCAAATCCTTCAAAGAGTTCAAAGTTTTCTCCTGCTGTGCATACAAACCTTACCCAAACCTCACCATGTTCAATGCTGGTGGGTGATGACACAATTATAAACACGCATTAGAGGTATACAACTACACTAAGGCACCAGGAGTGCCCCTCTCCTATAATTTTAAGGAAGTCTTAATTGCACAAGCAGTTTTATTACAAGCATTAAGCAGGAGCCCAGGAGCTGCTGTGCATATGGAAAGGGTTAGATTCCAGTCAGGCACGATGAATCAGCTGCAGTGACTCAAAATCACAGACTTCTGTGAGCCAGGGCTCAGCAAGTTCTCCTCCCCAAACACAGGCAGAGTAAGTTCAGGAGGAAAGTCCCCTTTGACTCCTGAGTCACAAGCCAGCACAATGCCCTCAGACCTGAACTCTCCAGCTCTCTCAATCACATGAAACTGCAGTGGTATTTGCTGCAAACTCCCAGACTTTCTAGGATATGCAGTACTCATGTCCTTGTTCCTGTCCTGCTCCAGGGGGATGAACTCTGGCTCAGCTCCATCAGCTCCATCACCCAGCAGCACGGTGACAGCACCGCTGGCTGTCCCTGCAGAGCACAGAGAGCCCCAGCCCTGCTGTGCCCTGGGCCACCCGTGCTGCTGAAGAAAGGTGGGAAGGATGATGGACCACTAAATATGCACTGGGAATAACCACTCCCCAAATTTCAGCTCTTTAACATCCACCCTAAGGTGTCAGCTCTCATGGAAAGGGAAGCCTGGAGCCTTCTCACAGGTAAATTGATTCCAACAGATCCAAACTCAGATTTGACACATCCAGTTTAAATAATCCAGCAGCAGTCACCTTAACTTCTGACCTCCTCCATTCAGCACCAGCTCAGACCACAGGAGCTAAACCTCTCTATTCCTGGAATCCAGAATGGTTTGGGTTGGAAGGGAGCTTAAAGCTCATCCCATTCCACCCCCTGCCAGGGACCATTCTACCATTTCCATCCCAGCCAGCCTGGCCTTGGACACTTCCAGGGATCCAGGGGCAGCCCCAGCTACTCTGGGCACCCTGTGCCAGGGCCTGCCCACCCTGATCTTCCACCTACCCCTGCCCTCAGCCCCTTTAACACCAGTACCCCTGTTCTGCTATTTGTTCCAGATTCCATAGTTATAAACAAAGCAACACCACCAGCAAGAGGCAGAAAACCCATAAAATATTTTTACAGAAGAAATCCCAGTATCCGTCAAATGTCTGTCTGATCGAGTCTGCTGCCAAGTTACAGCACAGGAGCTAAAACTCCTACTGAAACTAAGATCCCAGAAAGCAAAAATAAGCCACGATACCCACCACATCCAGTGACAGACAAAATTTGGAATTCTGGCTCTGTGTGACTGCTTTATAATTACGTTGTTTCCCACTTCTTTTGTATCAGCCTTCAACTTGTCACTACACTGCGACTGCCGTGTCAGTGGCAGGAAAAGCACCGTGTTAAAATGAAACTAAACATTGTCACTGTCAGTTTATGGAAACGGCGCTAAAATGTCACCGTGAGCACCCGTCACGGCGGGGCTGCCACGGCCGTGCCACCGCGCCAGGCGGGGACGTGCCGATGTCACCACAGCTCGCTGTGTCCCCGCTGCCACCGGCGACGGCCGGGGGAACAATCCCGGCGGGGTGAACAATCCCATGGGGGCCAGCCTGGGCTGGCTGTTCACTCCCAACAAAGCAGGGAGGGATGTGGCAGCCCCTGTGTGCTGAGCCCCACCTGGGAATGACACCGAGGGACAGCTGGCTGTGCCAGAGTGGAGAGAGCAGCACTGCTCACAGATCCCACAGCAGCCAGGATGGAAGAGACCCCCCAGATCACCCAGCACCCCAACATCCCCCCAGAACCATGTCCAGATGTCTCCTGAATGCTGCCAGGGATGGTGACTGCACCACCTCCACGGACAGCTTACTGATCGCTCTCCCAGAGAGAAGTTTCTGCTAACACCTGTTCTGACACCCCCTGCACAGCGTGAGGTGATTTCCTCTGCTCCTGCTCCCTGTGAGCAGTGAGATGTGCAGGCACCCCATCACCCACAGATGATGGGGTCACAGTGGCACCTCCCTTCCCAGTGCCACTGCAGCTCCCACAGAACACACCCTGGCTCCCAGCACAGCTCCATCCCTGCCCCTGGCAGCCACGGTGACACCGCCGAGGCCACGCAGGTGTTTGTGTCACAAGGAACCAGCAACGCCCGTTTGTTCGGGAACAATCTTAAATCCTTCTGGTAACGTCAGCCGAAGAATTATTCCCCGTTCACTTCTTAAGGGACACAAACCCCATCCTTTGCTTATACAAGCATTAAAAAAAGAAAAGAGAGAGGCCCCGAATTCACTGGAATATTCATCATTTCCAACCTTAAACCCAGAGCGTACAAACAGACGAATCCGGCAAGTCAGAAAGCAAAGCCAATTTAATCTGTGGCTCCCCTGAGGTAAATGTAGTTCACAGTCCTGCCCCCACCCCAACCTCAGCCATAATCCCTGCTTCCTGGAGGTAAGAAAGCACTGGAGTGAGGAAAATTCTGCAGCAGGATATAATGATCCAAAATGACAGGGACAATAATGACAATGAATTTCATGTCTCCCAGTCATGAGCTGGGGATGCTTGACTGGGCTGACTCCCACGATTAAATTGTTACAGGTAGGGCAGGAGCTGCAGTTATCATCCGGTGCTGCCGGGCAGGCAGTGCGGGCTGCACGGGGAGCAGAGGGCTCCTCCCGCAGCCACACGGCACCTCTGGCTGAGGCAAAACTGGGTTAAACATGCAGCTGGTTCAGGCCACTGGTTTTATCCCTTCGTAAAATGATGAAAGCGCCCTGACGGGGAAACGGCGGCGCTGGAGCGGCGGAGTGTGCTGGGAACGGGCAGGGCCGCAGGCACCACAGCTCACCGGTGTGTGCTGGCACCGGCACCGGCACCGAGACTGGTACCGGCACCG
>VXBV01007292.1:108297-134214 GCA_013400355.1 Certhia brachydactyla
CGGCACTGAGACTGGTACCGGCACTGAGACTGGTACCAGCATTGGCACTGAGTCTGGCACCAGCACTGAGACTGGTACCGGCATTGGCACCGGCACTGGCATTGGCACCGAGACTGGCACCGGCATTGGCACCGGCACTGGCATTGGCACCGAGACTGGCACCGGCATTGGCACCGGCACTGGCATTGGCACCGAGACTGGCACCGGCATTGGCACCGGCACTGGCATTGGCACCGAGACTGGCACCGGCATTGGCACCGGCACTGGCATTGGCACCGAGACTGGCACCGGCATTGGCACCGGCACTGGCATTGGCACCGAGACTGGCACCGGCATTGGCACCGGCACTGGCATTGGCACCGAGACTGGCACCGGCATTGGCACCGGCACTGGCATTGGCACCGAGACTGGCACCGGCATTGGCACCGGCACTGGCATTGGCACCGAGACTGGCACCGGCATTGGCACCGGCACTGGCATTGGCACCGAGACTGGCACCGGCATTGGCACCGGCACTGGCATTGGCACCGAGACTGGCACCGGCATTGGCACCGGCACTGGCATTGGCACCGAGACTGGCACCGGCATTGGCACCGGCACTGGCATTGGCACCGAGACTGGCACCGGCATTGGCACCGGCACTGGCATTGGCACCGAGACTGGCACCGGCATTGGCACCGGCACTGGCATTGGCACCGAGACTGGCACCGGCATTGGCACCGGCACTGGCATTGGCACCGAGACTGGTACCGGCATTGACACCAAGACTGGCACCGGTATCGGCACCGGCATCAGCACTAGCATTGGCACCCGCATCAGCATCGACACCAGCACCAGTCCTGGCATCGCCATCAGCACCGGCACTGCCATCAGCACCAGCACCAGTGCCAGCACAAACACCAGCACCAGTCCTGGCACAGAGACTGCCCCACTGCTGTCCTGGGCTCACTGCATCCCAACCAGCACTCCCCAATCCCCATATCCTACACCTACATCCCAACCAGCACTCCCCAATCCCCACATCCTACACCTGCATCCCAACCAGCACTCCCCAATCCCCACACACTTCAGGGTTTCACGGGCAGCCCTGTGACACAGAACACACTGCAAACAGGGGNTCCCCACATCCTACCCCTGCATCCCAACCAGCACTCCCCAATCCCCATATCCTACACCTGCATCCCAACCAGCACTCCCCAATCCCCACACCCTTCAGGGTTTCACGGGCAGCCCTGTGACACAGAACACACTGCAAACAGGGGTATGGAGCACACAGGGAATATTTCCCAGCTAAACCCTGGGTTATTGTCCCTGCCTGCAAGGCTTCTCCCACCCAGCCAGCCTCAGGCTGCAAACACAGAAATATGAGTGGCTGTGTATTTAAATTCACCTATGGAAAGTCTGTCCAGTGACAAACTGTCAGAGTTTTTGTACCCAGGGAAGGAAAAAACAGCCACAGAGTTGTCTGTAATACCCCTATTACAGCTCAACATCTCCAAATATCCATTTGTCAAACATGAATTATAAAGCTATAACATTTCATAATTCAGGACACACTCAAATCCTAGGAAAAATAGCTACAAGAGCCCAAATAAAAAAAAGCATTTATTCCATTTTTGACAGCTTAATGAATGCCCTACTCTTTTGCATTGATTTTTGTGTGTGTGTCTGTGTGTGCACGTGTGCCTGGGAAGGATTTCTCAAGGGGTTTGCTGTAAACAGGGAAAACGAAATCCTCTGCCAAGGCTTTTTCTACTTTTAAATAACCTCCGTATTAAAATATTTCAGCAGAGAATGTGTGCAAAACTACTGAGAACACAAAAAGCAGAAAACCAACTACTTTAATCCCAGTAAACATATTGGAGATTTGTAGAACAAGACATTAAACAATCCAATACCTTGATGTGGCAAGAGAGTCCCAGGCACAGCATATGTTAATATGTTAATTCCTTCTTTCAGGAAATAACAGCAAATTCTGAAAGCACGGTCAGCAGAGCCCTAGAATCTTAAATTCAGGATTGATTCCAGAACACAAATTTTCTTTACGCACCTAAGGGCTCATCTTGCGAGGCAAAATATGTTAAAAAAGCCTGCAAGCACCTAGAGACAGAAAAATAATGTATCCTAAAGAGAACCGTGCCACTTGGAATTGCTGAGCACTTTACACTGACACACTCTGGCCAGCTGGATCCCTGCTGGAATGGTTTGCCCAGTTCTTATCCTAATGAACCCTACAGAATTTAAATGGAGATTAATTCTTCCATTCCAAGCGCTTTAGAACAATCCTGCCCGAGATCCTGAGCTCAGCCCAGCCTCTCCCTGTGCCTCCTCTCCAGCTCTCCCTAAGTGGATCTGACAGATCCCTGCTCAGATAGCAGCCGCCTTCTCCCCCCCAAAAACGTTGCCTTTTTGCTATTCAGGAGTATCCTAATACCAACAAATGCTAAATGCAGTCTGACATGTCCCCCCTAAGAAACAAACTTGTAAGTTGTGGCTTCAAAGCAAACCTTGAATAAATAGGACACGTTGTGTACACCCCGGCTAACATCCAACATATGCTTTGGCTTCCCGATGCTCAGGCAGAGCAGGAATAGCCCCTGGACAAGGCTGTGATTTGCTCTTGCTGGTACTCCCACCATCGCTAATGCTCCCTTTTTCTGTGCCTGTATAAACAATTTAGAGGATGTAATGAAGACGACCCCCATGAATTATGGATGGCCGGGGGTCTGGCAGGGAAAGCAGCCTGGGCAGGGCTTCCAGCACACCAAAAATCAGCTTTTACCCCTTCCCTCTGCTGAGGGGGGATCACAGCTGTGATCCTGAACAGCTCTGCTTCCAACAATTACAGGGACAATTAAAGGAAACGGGATAAAACTGCATTTAACTGCACTTGCAGTTAAGGATACTCCATCCTTAAAAGGCCAATTTATTGCTTCATTCTTTAGGGGAGAGAGGAGGGATGGACTGAGAAGAGAAAGGTATCACCTACTTTAAGATTTCTGTGTTTTAAATATTTTGCTTTGCTGTTATTTAATACCCTATTTTATGACTAATCCTTCTGACAGGACTGAAAACAAGTTAAATTCCATCCCCCTCTCCTCTGCTTTCAGCTGCATTCCCTTCCCCTTAGTGCTCCATCCCTCTGGATTTAGGGTGTGACAGTACACCATTAAAATCCAAGGATAATAATTTAGGAGACCTAAAGGCAGCTTGGTGGCACGTGGTGAGTTGAGGCCCGTGTCCCTTCTCAGAAGGGGTTAACTGCTCAGGACAGAACAGTTCCTGTGCCCCAGCCCCAGGGGAGCACAGAGCACAGACAGCAGCCAGCTGAGATGTGACCCCTTCAGAAAGGAACCAACACTCCGGCTGGACAGTCTTTATTCTGCTTTAGGGGCAGCCCCAGAACACTCTGATGTGTATTATCAACCCACACGTTCCAACCCAGCCTGTTCTGCAGGGAAACTGAGGTTTGGGGCAGCTTGGAGAGCTCTTTAGATTTTAATTCAAAAGAACATTTCTTTACATTCTGCCTAAAACCGAGGATGACTGAGATGTATCTTACAAAGAAAGCAAAATAAAGCAAGACAGATTTTTTTCCCTTTTTGTTTTTTTCTATTTTACTCTCCCTTTCCAATATCAAGTGTGGGTTTGCTTCCCTCTGTTGGGATGGCACCAAAAAAACCCTTCAGAGACATCTCTCAGCCACTCAGAGCCCTGCCCTGCCCGTGTTTGCCATCAAAGCCCGTGTGGCATCTTGGTGCTGAATCTTGAGATTTACAGCACTGTTTAAAATAATTATTCATGTAGGAAGTGTGAAGACCAACTTTAAGGCTACCCTGCAAGATGTATCTTTGGAATGCTGCAGTAGTAAATAGCCACGATACAGCCAAATTATTTATTTAATCAGAAGAAACTTCACTAGATTATAAATATATTTCAGGCTATAGTGCTCTTATGAGAAGTGTAATTACAGTTAAGAGAAGCACTTGGTTCTTCTGGCAGGCTCCTGGGATCCCTTAAAACAAGCTAAGGAATGGCTCAGGATATGGAAAAAATAAATCTGAATTCCTTCTCTGTGTGCTGTCTATGGCAGGTCCTGGTACTGGGTACAAAACCCACCACATAATCCCACAACAAATTTTGCTAAATTTGCAAGTTTTGCTCTCATTACCTCCAGACCTTAAAAATAGAATAAAATGCAACTTCCATCAAGAATGAAATCAAGTAAACACCAAGTCCATCCTTTAAATCTGACCCTCCTCCCAAACCAGAACCTGCACATACATATTCCCACACATATATATGAATTTTTAATTATTTTTCCACACTGCTGGGCTCTGTCTGAGACACCTGCAATTAACAACACAAGCTTCAGCCAGAAGCCTCATAAACCCCACTGGAGTCCAGTGAGTTTCCAGAGTCCTTCCCAGTCCAGAACCCCTTTGATGAGCTGATGAATTGTTCTACCTGCAGCTCTACAAAGGGAAAAGAATTCCCTTTATAATCCACCTTGTGTGGAGACCTTTCTGCTGCCAAAAGGTCAGGAACCACATTTCCCCCAGAACACTTCCACACCACTCTACACCAGCCAAGTGTCCTGGGTTGAGAGCAGTGTGGATTGTATCCCAGCTGGAACTCTCTGCTTTACCCTGCCAGGACCCTGCAGGCAGAGATCTCCTGCTGATGGGCCACTGAGTGTCCCTGAGAAAATTCCATCAGCACATTGGGAAATGCTCCAGCCAGGGCACGAGACAAACATTCCTACCTGGAGAAAAATCTGAGATTTGGGAACACCAAACATTCCTACCTGGAGAAAAATCTGAGATTTGGGAACACCAAACATTCCTACCTGGAGAAAAATCTGAGATTTGGGAACACCAAACATTCCCACCTGGATAAAAATCTGAGATTTGGGAACACCAAGGATCCTTTCCCACTGCATTCCCAGAGGAAAAGCAGCCCCAGCTCTCCCCACTGCAGCTCCAGAGGAAATCTCCCCCTTTCTCCAGGATCCCTGCTCCCCCAGAGCCACATCTGCCACTGCAGGAGGGCTGCAGCCACCATGGGATGGCACTGCCACCAAGCCCTGACACACAGGGGACAGCTGCCAGCCTGACTCTGACAGGGCACTGGGTTTGGATCTCTGCATTTTTATTTTAGTTCTAATCAAGAACTGTTATTGCTGTCCCCAGAGCTTTGCCTGAGAGCCCCTGAATTATCCAAAATTCCAATAACTGGGAGGGAGGGGTTTGCATTCTCTGTTCCAAGGGAGCACACACCTGTGTTCAAACCAGGACACCAAGAAAAACCCTCTCTATCTTCCCCCACACCCAGTAAGCTGCTGTCGTGGAATCATAACTCCTCTCCCAAAGGAAGAGGCAAGGTGAATCCCTCGAGCTGCAGAGACCCAGGGTACAGTGCCCAGGCTCACAGCTGTGTTCCAACCCCAAAAACCAAACCCCAGGAGCACAGAAGAGGCAGAGGGGCCACGCACCATCGTAGTAGACAATGGCTCCGACCAGCTTGTCCCTGCGCAGCATGGGGAACAGCTCCAGGGCCCGGGCCTTGGTGAGGACATAGCTGCTCTTCAGGCACTGGCTGCCTGCCACCAGGTCATACAGCTTGATCCCAACCCAGTAGTATGGCAGCTGCCACCACCTGAGGGGAGAAAACACCACCAAGTGAAAAAAAAAACAATCCAAATGAAGAGTTGAGGAGCGTGTGCACACGCTGGTATTGCAGGACAGAACATGTGAGGAACACAGGATGTGCTTGCAGCAGTTCTGCCCTGAACAGCAGCACCAGCTCGTGGAAACAAGACAATGTAAACACTCCTGCCTTAGGTGTTGTTTGCCATTGTTTTCAACTGAGCTACTCCCAGCAGTGAGGCAAGCACATTTAGGGATTGATTTGCTCTAAAAGCAGGATCTAAGCGGGGCTGTTTAGATACTGGAGCTGTGTGTGCAGGCTGAGAGGAGTCCCCCAAGGCACGGTCTGAGGCCTCCTGCACAAACAGGAGCACAATAAATGCAGGGAGCCACCGACCTACACAAGCTCCAGCTCTTACAGACCCCTGACACTGAGACAGGAATAATAAAAACAGGAAGGGTCCAGCAAATTCCTCCAACAAAACCTCCTTGCTCTGTTCCAGTGAGTAATTGCTCTTACAGACTGAAAACCTAACCCAAAGCACTGAGCATCTTCCTCAGAGGAGGAGGAACCTGCTCTGTCCACACCCAGCTGCCCTGTGCTCCTGTCCCTGCTGGGAACACTGGGAGGGCGTGTGCTGAGGACAAGGGTGCACTGAAAGAGCAGCAAATCCATCCTGGGAATGAGAGCTCTTTCCAGCTGTCCCTGTTGGGGTGCTGGAAGGGCACTGGAGAGCTGCACCCAGGATGTGCCCCCCAAAACAGCCATTGCTGGCTGGGGCACGAGAGGATTCTGGGCTGCTGCAGCCCAGCAACTGCCCCTGGGACAGCTAAGAAAACTCTCCCAGGCCAGGGTTTGCTCGTGAGAAGCCAAGGTAAAGGAGAGAAGGCACAGCAGAGCTTACTTGTAGATGGGGAGCATGATGGGCAGCGGGGCCGAGAGGTGGGGTGCGCTCTGCAGCAGGTGTGCACGCTCCTCCAGAGCCTCCTTCACCATCCTGTACTGCAAAAACAGCAGCCAAAGTCAGTGTCACAGTCAGTGTCACAGCACCCACCCTGCCCCAGAGCCTGTTCAACCATCCTGTACTGCAAAAACAGCAGCCAAAGTCAGTGTCACAGTCAGTGTCACAGCACCCACCCTGCCCCAGAGCCCCCTGTACTGCCAAACACCAGCCATGGTCACTGTCACAGTCAGTGTCACAGCACCCAGCCCACCCTCAGCACCAAGGGGAAACCCTCAATTACAGACTTTATCCAAGTATCAACCCCTCACACCATTGCTACTGGGCTTTCAGAAACACCCTGCGAGCTGCTGAGAGACCCAAAGGTTAAGGAAAAGGATCCCTGATACAATAAAGCTGCAGTGTCCTGGCAGCACAATCACACAATGTTTCATTTGAACACAAAGCTCCACGAGGCACGCTGCCCTAACCAGGGGCAGGAGGCACTTCAGGAGAGTTAGGGATTCATTCCAAGCCAATTCCCATAGTTCAGCCCCATCCCAACTCCCAGCTGCAAATACAGAAGGGTTCTTCCCCAAACCAATCCATGTGCATCAACCTGGAGCTGTTCTTTGGCAGAAAAGTGGCTTTCTATAGGTGGATAAATGCAGGGTTTGGCCATTTCCCCCTGAAAAATCCCCATTCCTGCAGCAGCATTACAACCACTAAAACACTCTGAGAGGTTCCAGTGGGAAGACAATGTGATTCCTCCAAACAGGAATATCAGGCTTCCCACACAAGAATGCACAAAAGCATTTATACACTATCACTCATTCACCACATTTTCTTTCCCCATGCCAAAATCAATCACTCATTTACCATCTTTTTTCCCTTATTCCAAAATAAGTCGCTCATTTACAATAATTTTTCCCCCATTCCAAACTAAATCACTCATTTACCATCTTTTCTCTCCCCATTCCAGAACAGGACAGCCACTCGCTCCCCTCAATTCACGACATTACCTGTCTCTTTTTATTGTATTGTATTTTATTTTATTTTAAGCTCTTTTGATTCTGAGATCAGCCTGCCTTTCCCAAACCCCCCAGCCTGCAATGCAGGGCAGTGACACTGCCCATCAGAGCACTGGAAAGCTCCCCCAGAGAGGACACTTCCCCTGCCCAGTGGCTGTGGAATGAAATACTGGAATCCAGCACTGAAAAGCTCCAAAGGAGACTCAGCTCCAACTGGGACAGTGAAGTGTCTACCAGCAATTCCTGCTGAAAAACCAGCCCAAAAAATTACCTGCTCGAAATCCAACTTCATGATGGCCTTCTGGAGGTACCTCACTCCACCATGGATCAATTTAGTGCTCCTGCTGCTGGTCCCCGATGAGAAATCATCCCTTTCTAGAAGGGCTGTTTTTAGTCCTGTGTTACCAGAAAACCAAATTAACTTCTTAAATTACACAATTTGTATGTAATTCATTAAAGACACTTCTCTAGGGTAGAGACAATCACAAGAAAAATTACTCTGTACATGGATAAATTTGTATTCAAAGTGTAGTGCACTGTCTATATTGTAATGAAAAATTTTAGCCTCCCTCCTGAGGGAAAAGTCAAGGCACAACTTAAACAGCAGCACATTAAAAGCTGGATATTTCACAATGGAAAGGCATTACAGCACATTACAGGGCCACGATCCCAAAGGAAATGAGAGCTTGGATGCATGGCAGGAACAGAGGGGTTCCATGGGCACTTTTAACCCTTTGCAGCAGAGAGCTCTTCAGTACCAATTTTGAAGTGGCATTCCAGAGAGGGAGACAACTTGGCAGCTTGCAGGGGAGAGCCAGATTCCAGTGGGGCACACTTGGAATTCTGACATTCACAGCAAACAGCTTGATTCAGCCTTAATCACTGAATCCTGGGTGATCCTCCAGGATCAGAATCCAGCCACTCTCCAGCCCCTCAATGTCCCTTTGTCATCAGGGACCCACAACTGGACACAGCACTCGAGGGGCCTAGGCAGTGCCCACACTGAGATTTTAACATCTGCTGGCCTCCCAAAACTTTTATGTCCTTAAAAAACAATCTAATTATTACTGGTAACTTACAAAGATCAGAGCAATTTATTTTTGTCGAATGTGACTGAAGATTAATGGACACAATCAGAAATAATTTGGTGAAGATTTATCAAAGGCACGGAAAGCAAAATTTGTTGTTAAGCGAAGCAAGCACGATAAAAGAGCAAGTTCCATGAATGAACAGCAACGAGACACAACTCATTAACCAAATGCCTGTGAATATTTCACACCTCAGAAAACTACTGATATAACCAGTATATGCAAGAAAAGGATAAACAGAGATTAACTGTAATCATTTCTGTCTGCTTTACAACTGCATTTTCTGCCAAAGCACAGCAGAGGCAGAAGTGGAAAGATCTTTGTCCCATGTTACTAAAATAATAACCAGGCTGGAGTTTGGACTTGTCTCCCCATGGTCAGACCTTACTGCTTTATCCATTTCATATTAGCACACCTTCTGCACAGGTGTTTCCCAGCTCAGACTGGTTTGGATCTGAAACCTCAGAAAGGTTTGGATCTGTCTCTGAGGAACACATCCAGGTTAAAGAGCCTGACATCTTCAGGGCTCTGTGCTCTGGCCAGCTCCCCAAAGGTGGGGCAATGCTGGGTGACTTTCTGCCTTCTGAGAACAGAGGTTTCCCTCTCTGGTTTATAAAAAATATTTTTGTGTGTTTTTCTCTGCTGGCCGTTTACCGTGACACGAGAATGTCAAGTTTTGTTTCCCCAGTCCAGAGATTTTAAAGGGTCGTGAGCTGTCTCTTCTGATGTTCTCATTATTGTTTATTATTTCTTATCACTACATTCTTCTCCTGACCTGCAGAGATCTGTGCAGCAGGTCACATCCAGGCACTCTCCCTGAATCCCCCAAATCCCACCCACACAGGGTGGTGTGGACATTTATACTACAGAATCAGGATTTATAATATTTCTCCAATAACTATTATCCATGTTAGAAAGTTAGACTCTATTTTAAACCAACTCTAATGTGCCACCTCACAGCGGAACATGGGGCAGATGAGGAAGAAGAAGAAGAAACCCAAAAGCCACGTGGATTTCTCCATCTTGCCTTCACCTCTCTGCCATCCTAAAAACCCCATAAATCTAAAATTCTCATCCTGTGATAAAACTACACACTATTCTACAATCTAATACACACTCTTGAAAACTCTGCTTTATCCCAGGGCTTAAAAGCCCTTTTTCCATGAACAAAGGTTATAAACACAGTTTGTCAGAGATCTTAAAATCTCTTAAACGTGCAAAAAAATATTTCTCCTAATTCCAGACTCTGACATTTCCCAACCAGGATAACCAACCCTCGACCTTCCAGTGCTTTAGAAAAACCAGCCTGAGAAGTTCCTTCCATCCAGGCACCCCAGGAAGGAGCCTGCAAGTGAAACTCCAGGCCTGTACCTCTGGTGGCTGCATCCAGGGCACAGCCACAGCCCGTGGCTCCCCCTCCGATGACCAGGACATCGAACTCCTCGCTGCTCTGCAGGGCCAGCAGCTGCTGCTCTCTCGTGGGGAGATGGTCCTTCTTCACTGGAGCCCCTTCTGCAGCCTGCACCTGCACCAAGGCACCCTGCAAAGATGGAACCCAGCCCGTGAGCCCCGGCTCTGCTTTGCACACACACAAACGGGGACAGAAACCCCTCAAACACGGCCTCTCCTGGAACCAGGCAGGGAAATTCCTTATTCCCAGCCACTTCCCTCATATTAACAATCACATTGTATTGAACAATGAGGAGCACACAGCACTGCAGCCATGAAGTGCTGCCACACCTTTACTGCACCTTGCACACCTCAATGTAACACTGTGCTCAAGCGTTAGGACTTTTAGGAACACCCAAACGTTACAGGATGCTGTTATTATTTTATTAAACATTACAAAGGAAGCATTTTAATAAACAGAGACACGGTTGGGCTCTGGACTCTCTACCAAAGAATTCACCACGGCCAAGGCTGTGTGCAGAGCTGAGTGCACATTTTACATCTCACACAGTGACATTAACCCAAGCTCAAGTCTGATGAGGTTCAGGAGTGATGGATTGTCAAACACAGTGCCCCGAAACAACAAAGAAACTGTAATTTCACCTCCTCTTTGAGAAACTTCAAAGCAATGCCGCAACTTCAGCACCTTAAAATACAACTTGAAAGTGACAGAGCTTAACGATGTGGCAGTTTCCAGACAAGTCCCCATTTTTCCTGGAATGCCCTGGGAATCCCTTTGGGCTGATGTTCCCAGAGCTGTCTGTGCAGTGATTTTGGAGAGAGGGGCAGATGCTCGGTCACCAACCAGGGACCATGGCTTAAGCATGAAGGGTTTGAGCTTAAGCCTCTGAAGGGCTCTCTGCTGTTAACATCAACTTAAGCAGAATTCTAAACATTTCCAGACTTTCCTGAAAATTATAAACACTTTGAACACCAGCAAAACCTGTTTAACCCTAATTTAAGACCTAATTTAGGCCCAGTCTCCAGGCCAAATGGCAGACTGAACTATGCAGAATAGCTTCTGTCCAGATCTCCCAGACAGGAAAGAGCAGACTAATAAAAATTCAAGTGACAAACCACAGAAACTCCATTCCAGCCAAGCACAAAAAGCCTCAGTTCAGATTATATGCTGCATGCAGCCTAAATATTTTCGCTCAGAATTACTTGCTCCTTCCTCAGCAGTGTCATGATTCAAGTGCATTAGTTCTGTGTCCCTCTCTTTACTACAGAGCTGAAAATAAAATCGAGTAACTAGTAGCCATGGCTCAAGGAAGTGCATATTCCAGAGATAATTACTGAGCAGGCTGATCCTGCAATCAGGGCTGATATTGACTGTGACACAAGGAGCTCATGGAAATCACTGAGGACAGCAGCAAGCACTGTCCCTGCACGTGTGGTACAATTCCATCCGTGGGGAATGTCGGGCTGGACACAGCCCTTCACTTCATCCTGAGGATCTAAAGAGGTCCTGGGGCTGCTCCCAGGGCTGGAGCCCCTCTGGAGCCAGGCTGGGACAGCTGGGAATGTTCCCCTGGAGAAGGGAAGGATCCAGGGAGAGCTGGCAGCCACTGGCAGAGCCCAAAGGGGCTCAGGAGGGCTGGAGAGGGATTGGGGACAAGAAGGAAAAACCAAGATTTGGAACCAATCCTGGCATGCCCACGGGTTTTTCCCAAGTGTGGTGATCCCTGTGGGATCAGCTGTGGTCCCCAGACCATGTGGGAGCTGCAGTGAGTGCTCACCCAGCTGTGCCCAGCTGTGAGCATCGCCCAGGCAGAGCAGCCTCACACACACAGAGCCCCAAACACAGCCCCAAAAACACAGAGCCCCAAACACAGCCCCAAAAACACACACACACAGAGCCCCAAACACAGCCCCAAAAACACAGAGCCCCAAACACAGCCCCAAACACATACACAGAGCCCCAAACACAGCCCCAAAAACACAGAGAGCCCTAAATACACACACAGCCCCACAAACACTCACAGAGCCCCAAACACACAGAGCCCTAAATACACACACAGCCCCAAACACAGCCCCACAAACAGCCCCACAAACACAGCCCCACAAACACAGAGAGAGCCCTAAATACACACACAGCCCCACAAACACAGCCCCAAACACAGCCTGCAGCTCCCGAGGCACACACAGAGCTGCCAGGAACAGGGGTGAATCCTGATGAGCCACAGACAGATTAATTACTGTGTTAATGACACATTAACGTGTGGCTGCTGGCAAATTTCACCCCAGGAGGGACAAAGTTTGGGTGCCTTGACGAAATTCAGCCTCCACGTTGTTCTTGTGGCCATGGAATTTTGTCCACCCCACATCCTCCTGCCTCCTTGCCCTGCTCTCTCACTGGCCCTCTCAGCTCTAGCACTGCTATAAAATTTTTACATCCCCAAGTCCAATAAAAACATATAACAGAATCCCAGAATGGTTTGGGTTGAAAGGCCACCCTGCCACTCCCAGGCAGCAGTGACAAGCAGGGAAGAGGGCACACTAAAATAAAAAAAAAAAAAAAAATCTCACACGTGTTTGGGCTGATCAAGCTCAGCAACACGTGCTCAACTTCCACGAGCTCCAGAGAAGGAAAATCCCCACCTCCAAATTCACTCTGCACTACACTCCCAGAGAAATTTCCAAGCGTACTGCTTCACTTCAGGAAAATCATAGATCACCAAAAAATGACAGATTTGGAGTTCAAGAAATCCTGGCATCGGGTGGGTTTGACTCCATGTTTTGGTTGGCTTTTAAACCCATAATTTCCAACAAATGGCTCCTAGCAGAGCCCAGAGCAGAGTCCCCAGCATCCAGCCCCTGGTATAGCCAGAGTGTGCAGATTAGCCCTGGAATATAAGCAGAGTGATTAGTACCAGGAATTGATACAGATATGATGCATCTTGCTGTCAATTAAATGGGGGAGTGAAGAAAAGCTGCACGCAGGGATTCCATCTGCAGTAACGTGATTAGTTTGGCAGTGAACAAGTGTGTTTACTGAAATAAGCAATTGCTGTTTATATCTACAATTTCTCAGGCAAGAGTTCCCTGAATGGTTTTGATTACGCTCTTAGTGAGAGGAATTTAGTTTGGCAGTTTGAATTTAATCATCAAGTTATAAAGTGATCTAGTAATCCATAAGCCAGTGCTCTCGTTAATTTGCTACTGTAAATCTCCAGGTAGGTTTGCAGAGTCAAATTCATCATCCTTATTCATTTAAACAAAAAAAAAAAAATTAAAATAAATACAGTAATTAAAAGTCCCCAAAGCAGACCCTGATGTATTATCATATTATCACACTACTGGATTCACCTTGCTGAGCAATTCCTGCACTCACAAATCAGGAAGGGCAGGATTGGGAAAGGACAGCAGAATCTTCCAACTCCAAACCAAAGCACTGCCTTTCCCCCCAGTGATGATGAGGGGAAGGAAAAGCCACCAGTGGGCTCCAGTTCAACCCGGCATTTCCACACCTGGTACCTGCTTTGATTAAATGAAGGCCCAGAAAAGCAGAAGGCAGCAATTCAGTCAGGAAGCAGGAGGATCGGAGGGAATTCCAATGTTGGGAACCCAGCAGTGCTGGTGAAACAGCCAGCAAAGGCTCACTGCGCCATCAGGGCTGTGCAGGTACCTGAGTGGTTGAGAATCACAGAATTCCAGAATGTTTGGGGTTGGAAGGGACATTGAAACTCCTGCCATGGCCAGGGACACCTCCCACTGTCCCAGGTGTCCAGCCTGGCCTTGGGCACTGCCAGGGATGGGGCAGGGGTGGAATAATCCGAGCTTTAAGGCTCCTTCCAGCCCAAATTCTTCTGGGATTCAGTGATTCAATTCCAGTTGCATAAATGTGACCCAGACTGTCAGCACAGAAAAATGGGTTGGGATAAAAGCACAAGTGGTTCTGTCGTTCTGACACCAATGTCAGGCTCTGTAAAACCCTGAGGTTTGATCTGTCCCTGGAAGTTCCCAGTGGCCATCCCTCCCCAGAACAATGGGAATTCCCTGAATTCTGGAATACTGCAGACAGTGTGCAACAAATGAACTCTCCAGGTGACTTTTCCCTTCCAAATCCTCTTATTTAACAGTCCTAAAAGCTGCAGCTGCCATTTTTGACAATAACGAAGCCAGGCTGTAAAACCCTGGGATAAAGACTCTGGAGAGAGCATTACCAGCTTGGAGCAAGGCAGGCAGCCTGATGGGGAGCTCACTTGAAACGCTGGGGTTTATTTTCTGCAACAGTATCTGAAGCCATAAGAATCTTGCCTTATCCACTTCCCAGCTTGGCTCCCCAGAAATGACTCATCTCATTCCCAGCTGCTCCTCCTCCTCCTCCCCACAGAAACAGCCAGAAAAGGGATTTAAAGGCCGTTGTGGATGTGGGGACATGGGTCATGGTGGCCTTGGCAGTGTTGGGGGAATGGCTGGAGCTGGAGTCTTGGAGGAATTTCCCAAGTCCTTGGTGCAATGATGGAGGAGGGAGCACGGCCACGCCAACCCTGCTGGGAGGAGCAGCCATGCCAGGGAAACCTGGTTTTGTCCAGCAGCAAGATCCAGCACACAGGGGATGAGCTGCACCTCGTTCTGTGCCACTGCTTCACTGTGGCAGGTCCCCAGCACCCCCCTGCCCTGCTGGGGGAGCTGGCTGTGCCCATGGAGCACAGCCCTGCAGTGTCCCAGCCTCACCAGAGGCACCAGGAGCCTGCCCTGCCACTGCCTGGGCACTGTCCCCAGCCCTAGGGACACAGCAGAAGCTGGCACCAGCACTGTGGTGAAGCTGGGATGTTCAGAGGCAGTGCTGGTGGTTTCACTTCCAGTTTCTATGCTTGCAAACACTGTCCAGTCAGTGCTTTTACTTCAGTCAGGTATTTCCACTCCTGCAACTAAGTAAAGCCCCCAGTGGCACCCAAAGGTCATTTTTTAAAGAATACTTGTGCAATCCTGACATATGCTGTGACAGATTTTAAGTTTCCTGTTTTATCAAAAATCGTAATTAATACTTACGTGTTTGTTTCTATACTGAGAAAATTGAGAGAGGCCAAAAACTGTTGCTATGGCACCTCCTCCAATGAGAGCAGTTCCTTTCACTGCCTTCCGAAATGCCATTTTTTACTGGAAGAAAAGAAGATAAAAATTAATTGGCAGTTTTACCATATCAGGATCTGGTACACACAGAATAGACCATTTGAAGAAACTAACGACAATGTTGTGACAAGTTGAAATTTAGGGTAGCAATGTCTTAATTAGAGATTTTCACAGCAATATTAATAACTTCTAAACAAAGTCTAGACAGAGGCAAGCCAGAGTGCTCTGGTGTTTGCTGAGAAAGCTGAAGGAGTCCAGAGTATTTAGATGAGAGTAGATACACACAGCACACAGACACCCTGAGTGTGACAGGTGCTGCCAATCCCAAAGGACACCAGGAACAGCCTGTCCCCAGTGATGGCCACCAAACCCTTATCCCAACACCACAGCAGACCTGATCTGCTCCACAACACCTCCTTCAGCTCCCTGCCCATCCCACCAGACTCCTGCAGACCCCTCCAGGCAGGAAATGCCCAGCCTGTCCTACCTGAGGCACAGCAGCAGCAGCAGGACAAGCAGCAGCACACACAGGGACAGGACTGAGCGGCTCCAGAGCAGGGTGGCACGCCACCACCCAGCTCCAGAGGGTTTGAAACCAGCCCTATGTGGGTCAGGCAAATTCTTAATAGACCCAGTGTTTGGATCCTGAATGCCCAACTTGCCCGGGGCTGACCTGAATGCTAAGCAGGCACAGCCCAGTGTGTCCAACACCCACCGAGGATCCCTCACCCTCCAGGGATCCCCACAGCACCCCGCACAGCGGGCACCCCTGGCCAGGCCACACACTCCCCAGCAGCCCCCAGACAGCTGATTTTGCCCCTATAAAGCTTAAAGCAGAGGCAGGCAATGTGTGCAGCCCTGTGCCAACACTAGTGCACTGACCAGGCACGGGAGCAGCCCTGGGCCGGGAGCAGGGAGGGAGCCTGGCAGCCCTGGCAGCCCCCCTGATGTTTGTCAGGATACAAACACAACCAGGGCACTTCACTGAACTGCTCCTGTACCTGCACATGCCATGCATGGAAATACTCCATCCCAGGCTGGAATGCCTCAAAGGAAGGAATTCCTCCCTGGGAGTGGGGCAGCCCCTGGCACAGGGTGCCCAGAGCAGCTGGGGCTGCCCCTGGATCCCTGGCAGTGTTCCAGGCCAGGCTGGACAGGGCTGGGAGCAGCCTGGGATGGTGGAAGGTGTTGCTGCCCATGGAACAAGGTGAGTTTTGAAGTCCCTCCCAATCTAAACCTTGGATTCCCTGAGCACTTTACCTGCAGCACCCTCAGTGTGGGGCAAATCCCTCTCCCCAATTTCTGTCACAGGCATTCGATGCAGAGCTGCTGTGTGCACAAACTGCACATGTAGGGATCATGTACAGAAGGCCAAGGCCTGCAGATTCCCACAAGTTTTTCCAACAAGGGGCATTTATGCTCCTGGAGATTCCCACCACGGCTGCCTTTTTGTATCAGGTTTTCCATCTACTTCTTACTGTGGTCACAAAAAAAGAACAGCTTCATCTTTCCCTGGTGCTGTGACAGGGAGGAGTGAAAGGGAAAGGTGACAGACAAACCCCAGCACAGAAGCTCCTGCGAGGGAGGGAGGGAGGGAGGGAGGGAAGTCACTGTGGAGGTCTGGCCTCAAACACTACAGCAGCTGTGTGAAAACAGAGAGGAGGGCTATGGAGAGCCAGGGGGCTGGATCACAAGGTGGAACCCAGGAGAGCACAGCAACAGCTGGAATGTTCCACTGGCCATCCTGTGCTGAAGGAGCACAGACAGCTGGGATGGCTCCTGTCCCCTCTGCAGCCACGTGGCATTGATGGTGACAGGAGAACTGCACATGTCACCTGGCAGTGACAGTGACAGGAACACTGCACACCCCACCTGGCAGTGACAGTGACAGGAACACTGCACACCCCACCTGGCAGTGACAGGGACAGTGACAGGAGCACTGCACACCCCACCTGGCAGTGACAGGAACACTGCACACCCCAGCTGGCACTGACACTGACAGGAACACTGCACACCCCACCTGGCAGTGACAGGAACACTGCACACCCCAGCTGGCACTGACACTGACAGGAACACTGCACCCCCCACCTGGCAGTGACAGTGACAGGAGCACTGCACACCCCACCTGGCAGTGACAGTGACAGGAACACTGAACACCCCACCTGGCAGTGACAGGAACACTGCACACCCCAGCTGGCACTGACACTGACAGGAACACTGCACACCCCACCTGGCAGTGACAGTGACAGGAGCACTGCACACCCCACCTGGCAGTGACAGTGACAGTGACAGGAGCACTGCACACCCCACCTGGCAGTGACAGTGACAGTGACAGGAGCACTGCACACCCCAGCCAGCACTGCAGGACACCCCTCTCCACCCAAGGCCTGCAGCAGGCAGCAGTGACAGCTCTGCTCCCCAGGGAAGGCTGCTGGCAGGACCCCAGGAGTTTCACACCCCTCACGGAGCAGCAAAGGAGTCTCTCTGAGAGCCTGAAACCCTCCGTGTGCCTGTGCTGGAACACAACAATCAGGGAGCTGAGAAGGAACAAATTAGCATCTTCCAAGGAGCTGTCTCACACGTCTGCAGAGATGCTGGCTTGCAGGAAAACAAAGGGAAGCAGCGTGCCCTTTCCATGCTGTATGAGCACAGGAGGAAGGGTGATGGCTGAAGCACAGTCCCTCTTCAGAACCAGGGTTCCTGCAAGCACACACAACCCACATCCCTGCTTCTTGTCACCTGGCCTGGACCTCTCCTGAGACTTCATTGTGGACACCAGGGACACACCTGCCAGAGAATCACCATTCCTTTCCATGGAATTCCAGCACAAGGTACACAAACCACTGACTAGGAGGCTCAATGACTGTCACCTACACCAGCTTGTCACCTGACCCCAGTCTCACTGAGGACACAGCTGTTCCAGCCACCTGAAGTGACATTAGACGTGCCACAGGGCACAGCTTCCCCACTTTGATCATGCAGGTAGCATCCCTTAGCACCAGAAAGGGGCTGGCAGCCCCTGTGCAGGAGGATTTCTGCCCTCGGGGCTCCCCTCTCCTTGCCTGGCTCCGGGGCTGTTGCATTAGCTCTCCTCAGAGCTGAGAGCCGATTATTACAGGGCAATTCTCCCGAGAAAGGAACTCTCCCAGGAGACCTGCTGCTCAAATTGCCACATCAACCTCGCTCACCATCCCTAAGAGAAGCTTATTCAAGAGAGAAAGGTAAATAGGGCTTAGCATAAGCCACTCCAGCACCAAGCCAGGCAGACATTCCAACCAGAAAGTGTTTTTACACCTGGAACAGCTCAGCTGCACCCCGGGACTCACCAGCCCCATCTGAGGTGCGAGTAGATGTGTTTGGATGAGGCTGGCTGAGCTCAGGGTGGGCACAGCCCGGGCCCCGTTGGCATCAGGCTGCCCTAGGCTCTGCCAGGCTCAGCACATCTCCAGTTCTTCCCAAAAGGAAGGGCACTGCAGACAGGGAATGGCACTGAAGGGGCACTGCAGGCAGGGAACGGCACTCAAGGGGCAGTGCAGACAGGGAATGGCACTGAAGGGGCACTGCAGGCAGGGAACGGCACTGAAGGGGCAGTGCAGACACAGGGAATGGCACTGAAGGGGCACTGCACACAGGGAATGGCACTCAAGGGGCAGTGCAGACACAGGGAATGGCACTGAAGGGACACTGCACACAGGGAATGGCACTCAAGGGGCAGTGCAGGCAGGGAATGGCACTCAAGGGGCAGTGCAGACAGGGAATGGCACTGAAGGGGCAGTGCAGACACAGGGAATGGCACTCAAGGGGCACTGCAGGCAGGGGATGGCACTCAAGGGACACTGCAGACACAGGGAATGGCACTCAAGGGGCAGTGCAGACAGGGAATGGCACTCAAGGGGCAGTGCAGACAGGGAATGGCACTCAAGGGGCAGTGCAGGCAGGGAATGGCACCCAAGGGACACTGCACACAGGGAATGGCACTCAAGGGGCAGTGCAGACACAGGGAATGGCACCCAAGGGACACTGCACACAGGGAATGGCACTCAAGGGGCACTGCAGACACAGGGAATGGCACTCAAGGGACACTGCAGACAGGGAATGGCACTCAAGGGACACTGCACACAGGGAATGGCACTCAAGGGACACTGCACACAGGGAATGGCACTCAAGGGGCACTGCACACAGGGAATGGCACTCCAGGTTCTCCTCAGGAAAGGAGGATGACCTGAACGCTGCCTCGGTGGCCACAGGGAAATGAGAGGCTTGACCAGCCGCTGGAGGGCTGCTCCCCCAGCTCTGTCCCAGGTGACTGTGGAACAGCTGCCAGCTCTGCCCAGGATCCACCCCGGTGCAGAAGAAAGGCAAGGAATGCAGTCAGTCCGTGCAGTCCATGTGGCTCCCACAAAGGCTGTACCAAGGAAGAACTCACGCTTACAAAACCCTCCTCTGCTGTGAGCAGGTACTGAAACCTGCCTCCCTTCTGAGCTGAGATCAACAGCTTGGGACAGAAATGGGATTTTATTTTAATGAAAATTATAATAGTAACCAGCATGAGAAGCGCTACAGTCAGAAATATGTCATCTTTCCATCACACAAATATTCTGAATCACCTTTAAAAGCATCTCAGGGTGTTTTAGTGCTGCCAGTGCCATCTGACACAGTAAATCTGCATTTCAAGCCCTACCCCTGATCTCAATAGAAGCCATAAATGGCACCTTTGGACCCACGGCCTCACCTGGAGGGTGGGCTGAGGTCCCTGACAGGCTCTAGAACGAGCTGTGGCAGGAGCAGGAGGCCTTGGCTGGCGTGGGCAGAGCCAGGAGCACGTCACCAGGAGTAGCTACTGCATAGAGTGATCTGTCCAAGGAGTTCAATAACCCCAGGGAACAGCTCCCAGGAACAGCTGAGCACTGGTAATGATTCAGAGGGACATGAGCTCAAACTGCTGTTAAAGGATTCATGATAAGAAGAAATAGGCTTAAAACTTGAAAGGACACAATGGGGTGGGGACAGCAGTCTACACAAAATGGAAACTACACAAAAGATTTATCAGCACAAGTTCCTGCTTTCGATTTCCCAAAGTCAATACAAACCCTAGTCACAGCAGGAACTCCTCGGTGCATTCCTCAGTCACACTCACTTGGTGACCAGCTCCCCACCTCGGCGAGGTCCCCAGGTGAGCCTCCACAGGTATCACACCCTGGACCTGCTGTGTCACAGGTGAGGGCTCCACTTCAGCAATTCATGCACTCCTTACACTGCTTCACTTGCGACCCCATGTTTCAAACCCCAGAACCTACAAGGCAGCCTGGTTTGTAAAGAAGGGATTTCAACACCCATCCTCAGCAGATGCTCCTGAGCAGCACGTCCCAAATGCCAAACCTCTGCCACCCGCAGCCCTCACGAGGCTGGCACAGCTCCTGGGAGTGACTTGCTTTCCTCACTTCCCGAAATGCCCGGCCCAGCCAGCTGCCAGACTATTGTCTGGATGTTCTAGGGAGTTGTGCAGCCCACTCCCACCCGAGGCAGCAGGTGCTGAAAGGGAGGTGCTAAAGTCACCAGCATGTCTCTACACAGGTACTTTGTAATTACAAAGACACGGGGCTGGATCTGAGCAACCCACGGCCAAAGCTGGGGGAAAGAATGAAAGGAATGAAGGAAGGGGAATGGTGGGGAGTTCATCCCCAGAGCCCTGGGCTGGAGAGTGAAGCAGGATGAGTAGTGCAGCAGAAGTGGAAGGCCAGATGGCTGGAGGCTGCAGAGCTGTGCCCTGCACTGCCATCAGACACGGCTCTGAGACACAGAACCCGGCAAACCGGGAGCAGAAACCCAATCTGTTATGTTGTATATCCGTGTGCCTTACGAGGCCATTACCATGGAATCCGGGCGCTTCGCATTCCTCTGCAAACCAACACATCTAATAAAGTGAGTCACTCAACGCAAGCCTTTAAAAATAGAAAACTTATAATCATCTCCACTACAGTTTGCATAACCTGCCATCGGCGCAGGAGCGCTGTCTAATTGCTTCCTTCCCAAAGCTCCTCAGGTAGGTTTGGGACGATGAGAGGAGCAGACCGATGTCCCTCCGGGCTGCTCCTGCCTCTGCAAACAGCCGCAGCCTTACCCTCAGCTCCCTCTGATCCCTCTCACAGGATCATTTACACGGTGAAGTTGTGACTGGAGGTTCTTCCAGCCTCTAAAGCTGTACTGGTCTGTTATCGGCAGCTCTGGGGTGTGGCAATGCAGGAAGTGGCCAGCTAAGAAGAAAAGGGGATGTAACCAGAAAATAGCCTCAATTAACACCCTCTTAACCAGGTCAGCTAGCAAGCTGTCTCTGTGCCTGTGGGAGTGGTTAATGTCACACAGGATGTCAGCCCAGAATAACTGAAATAGCTGGAAAGGAACTGCTTAAAGCCTAAACCAAGCTGGAGATGCTTCCCCTGCAAGGCAGACCTCTGGTGAGGAACAACGTGCCCCAAGGAAGGGTTCCAGAGGGTCCCAACACTGCTGACACAGCATGGACACATCCACCCTCCAGAGCCTCTCCTGCTCACTCTGTGTCCTCAAACACAAATTAGGGCACTGCAATTAAAGCCATTATCCCAGACCACCTCTCCAGCCAAGCACAGGAACATAAGACAGCTCACAAAGACATCACCCCACAGACGGGTGACGTCCTGCACACAGGACTTTAAACCCCCAATGCCCCCAGCTCACCCTGTGTCGGAAAGGGGAAGCCAAGCAGCACTTCACCACATGAGGAAAGTCCTTCCCACACTCCAGCACAGCCAACCAGCTCAGCTCTCATGCCCAAAAGTGGCTGCAGCACTTGGCAGGCACAGGAATAAAGGAGAAACAAAGCAGGAAATAGGTATCCTATCCTCATTCCTCCTCTTGGTCCTACTGCTTCCAACTACTCCATCTGCCTTCTGTACTCAGACACCAAGACATTCCCACCCTGATTTAGATGACAGAGCAACTGCTGTAAACCCTGTCCCACAAGGAACAAACTTTAGCCTAACCACTTCTTTTCCTTCTGCTTCATCACCCTCCCACCTACAGACGATGAGGGGAAAAGTCCGATGTGTAAATCCCTCTTGGAATTTCAATGGCCAACAGTCTTACCAGTAGCATGTTTCTGGGAATGAGGCAACACTGCAGACCGGGATGGCTGTAATCCCAAGAACTGTATCTAAATACTCACAGGAACACAAAGAAACACCAATATCAATAGGAATTTTGCAATTTACCAGCATATAAACATACCAGTATATTTATCAAGTTCTAGATGGAAGTATTTCAATTCCCTCCTGTCCTGCTGGAAGGAGTGGGAAGCCTGGTCTCCAGGCTGAGCACTGACTAATGTGTGCAGGATGATTTCCATACTTTTGTGTTCTTGTGCCAATGTCACTTTAACTTAGACTTTTCAAATAGTCACTCTTGCTTTCACCGTTGGTGGGGGTTAATATCAGCCATCAACCACACACACAATGCAATGACTGAAAGCCAATTACTGTCACCAGAAAGAAACGCTCTTGTCAGATACAGTTAATTTATAGCTGTTTCCCTTTTTTTTTTTTTTTTGATCTTCTTCATTCCCCTCATTTTTAATGCGGATATTTAAATAGACAGTCTGCCAGTTCAGCTTGATCCCAATGCTGGCACTTTATCCATGCTTTTCCTTCCAATCCCTAGGGATTAGAAAACAAGGTGTTTTGCTTCTTACAAGACTGGACATATACCTGCACACACAAACAGGAACCTGCTCAAAAAATAGCTACGAATTAGGTGAATACTTAGGTGTGGCAAGGAAGTAGCCTAGTTTTATATCCTGGGATACAGATTGAGACCTGATAGCACATGCAAATCTAATCTTGAAGGAGTGGCCTGCGTTCCGAATCACACCGAAATCAGGATCAACGCTGCGTTTGAGCTTTGCAAAACAAATAAAAGCAACCCAGTCCAAGACTTTGGACTCCATCCACAGGATCTGGTTGTGATTCGGGGCAAGTTCACCTGGAAACCCCTGGAGACAGCTCCACGCTCGCTCGGGAGCCTGGCTCAGAGAGAGCCATTTAGGGATATGGAATGTTTCCAAAATCAATACTGTGATGTTGTGGAAGAGGGCTGATTACAAGCTGCCTGCTCATTACGTAAGAAAAGCTGTTTCCTAAAGTAAAGCTTTTTGGAAGAAATAGGCTGCATCTACATTACCAAGAGCTAATTAGTGATTACCTAGAGCCCAAGAGCTGCTGCTGCAAACAGCTCTGTGGTCTCTGTGCTCTGCAGCATTTACCCCAAGTGGCTCCAGTCTGAGCCACCAACACCCACGGAGCAGTGGCAGTGCAGGGATCCTTCCTTCCTTCCTTAAAGGGTGATCTTCCACTTCTTCAGCTTTCTTTTTCCACACTTTAGTTTTTATTTCACAGAATCACCAGAAACACTGAGGTTGGAAAAGCATTCCAAGGTGATGGAGCCCAAGCTGTGCCCGATGTCACCTTGTCCCAGCCCAGAGCTCTGAGTGTCACCTCCAGGAATTCCTGGGACCCCTCCAGGGATGGGCACTCCAACCCTCCCTGGGCAGTTCCCATCCCTGAGCGCCCTTTCCATGGGCAAATTCCTGCTGCTGTCCCCCCTGAGCCCAGCCTGAGGCCATTCCCTCTGCTCCTGTCCCTGTGCCCTGGCAGCAGAGCCTGACCTGTTCCCATTTCCCACCTTGGCCACGGTGTCCGACTGTCCCTGTGAGGTGGTGGCAGGGACAGGGACCAGCACCCTGGTGCTCCTGCAGGAGCACACGCACCATGACACAACTAATCCCTGGAAAAACACAGGTTCCAGCTCCAACCACGAGGCCAAGAACGTACAGTGGCTTAGTTAATCTGTACAACCAGGCTGGCAGAGCTCTCGAGGGTACACAGTGCATGAAAAGGCAAAGTAACTCCCCAGGAGCCACTTGCCAGCACACAAACAAGCACCAGCACAAGGAAGATATTGCCTAACAGAGCTACTTGGCCAAGCCCTGTTTTGAAACCATCGACTGCGAGTGGAAGGGGAAAGTCAGGGCTGCAAACTCAACAGCAGAAAATGCACGTTTCTATCAAATATTTGCTAAAGCTTGCAGAGACTTGTGCCGAGACAAAGCAGGCGGCAGCAAGGAAGCTGGAGGAGCTGTCCTTTGGAAAACTGCTCTGCATGAATGGCCTCTGCATTGAGCACGTCCTGTCAGCTTCCCAAATTCCTGTCAAGGACAGCCAGCAGGTAGAAATGGATCTCTAGAGAAAACACTACAGCACGCAGCAAGGTCTAGTTCACTAACTTGTCATTATTACTGTGCTCCTGTGCACTCAGAATTAAGCCCAAACAAAATGTAAATCCATATATATACAACCAAAGAAATACAGGAGGTGGGAATCACTTTTTATGCGCACTTGTGCCTACTCAAAACTTCCATCCAACTTCAGACAAAGTAAACTGCTAATTGCCCAAGGTTAAAATGAGCAATATTCTGGTTATTCAAGGGACAATAATGGACTTTGCTTTACATATAAACACAGGAAGCTCCTGAAATATCAGACCAAGATTTCACTGGCTAACCGGTCACTGCTCATCACCAAAAATTCCTGAAGAACTGTAACTATGAGTAAGTGAGGAAAAGAAAAGGGTGGAAAGGAGCAGGGAAGAGAGGAAAATGCAACTCTTTTGGAGGGGAGGAGAGCCCCTGCTTCCCAGCAGCAGGTGAACCGAGCTGCTTTCAGCACACCCGAGCTACCTGCTCACAGTAACGCGAGAGAAGAGGTCAAGCAGGGAGTGAATCTGGCTGGTTTGCAACCCAAGTTCTCCACACACACATTTACATCTCTTCCTGCAGAATCAGGCTTACGAACATTTACTGACTGCCTAATAGAGGTAAGAAGTCAGAGAAGTTCAGGACACCCGGCAATGGTCCCACGAGTACGTTCAGTGGAAGTAATAACTTACTTTCACTTTACAAAGTTCAGTGTAACTACAGCTGCGCTATTTTTTACCAAGAATTCAGGGGTTTTTTTGATTATGGGAGATATTATTTCTGTCAGCTCCATCCAAGGAAAAAAAAAAAAATACAGTTAATGAGCTCTGCAACCTCCTTGTTTATTATAACCAGATACCTAGAGGCACACAGCAGCTGTCCTGGACAGGGAGACACTGGGACATTCTCAGGGACCACAGGGATGACCCACACACAGGACAGCTGCCAGGGACTCTGCACCACTTCCATAAAACTGCCACACCACACTCTTCTCTTTTTTGTTTTTTTTTTTTCCCCCTGGCCAAAAGCTTAAACAGAACAGGGCAAGGAAGCTGAGAGCACTTGGTAGTGAGAGCTGCTGTAGGAGATCATAGAATCAGGGAATGGTTTAGGTTGGAAAGGACCTTAAAGCCCTTCTCTATCCCATCCCTGCCATGGCCGGGACACCTCCCACCATCCCAGGCTGCTCCCAGTTCCACTGTCCAACCTGGCCTGGGACACTGCCAGGGATCCAGGGACAGCCACAGCTGCTCTGGGCACCCTGTGCCAGGGCCTGCCCACCCTCCCAGGGAACAATTCCTGCCCGATATGCCATCCACTCGTGCTGCTGTTGAGCCTCACCCATGGAATGATAAAATCCCAGAAAGGTTCCCTTGGGAACAGACCTTAAAGATGCTC
>VXBV01007292.1:134620-152616 GCA_013400355.1 Certhia brachydactyla
GGCCCCTCCCCGGGGCTGCGCCGCTGGCCGTACCGGAGGCGGTACCGGAGGCCTCGGGCCCACGCGTGGGGCCCGGCTCCACCGCCCGCGCAGCTGATCGTGTGGTCTTTAGCTGTCTGGGTGTCATTTCAAGTCAGTAAACAACTGCAAGGATCAGATTTCATGAGTTCTGCAAAGTCAGTGATATTCAGTCACTGGTGATGGGAGCAGTGTTTATCCCAGGAACATTAGTGCTCTTAAAAGGGGCCAAGATCTCGAGTGGCAGCTGGAATTAGTAGATACGCTGGCTTAGAAGCTGTCAGCTGTAGAGAAAGAATTGAAAATAAAAGCAAAAAGACCAGAAAACGATTGTTTTCTAAGGATGTGATTCTAGGGTGTGTGTTTTTTGGAGCACGTGAGAACAGAAGAACAATTGGGGCACAAGGGGAAAAAAAAGGGATTTAAATGCAGTTTGTGGCAAATAACTGCAGCATGATCCAACACACAGAAGTTCTGGATGTGAATACTTACCCCATACGTATGTTCTAACATCACACCAGGTGTTGTTTCATCCATCTCTAACAAATATTTGTTAGAGCTAGGAGAACCCCCTGTCCTCCCACCCCTCGAAGTGGTTGTCTACCCAGATGTAGCTGCACTGTCAGTATTATTGTATGACAAATTTTGATTGATACAGGGCAGTTTAGGAGTGCAAAATGTATCTCCAGACAGTTTCCAAGTGAATCCACCCCAGCACTGCTGTGTCTCGTCAGCTTTTTGCAACCTGCAAAATCTTGAATGGGGTAGAAAATGAGAGTGTTGTACTGCTCTCCTCATAAAGGGAAAGTGAAAACCTCATAAGGATAATATTTCCCAAGCAATCTCACTTTCCAGGAGAGGTTCTCCTCACGTTCACAGCGCAGCTACCAATAAACAGGGATGGGCTGCTCTCTCCCCTACTTTAAGCTTCTGTTCAACTACAGTCTTTTTTATCTTAGTTACTGATTATTTAAGATTGCACCGCGTAAGTTTGAAGAGTGAGAGAGTTTTACAAGGTTAAGCAAAAAAATGAGATGCCTGAAAATATTGCAAAATTCATCCCTCTCAAGTCTGTTTTTTATTTAATGCCTGGATGAAAATATTACCTCCAAAGTCACACACGAAATGCGTGTGGCTTGTTCCCCGGGACACCTGCCAAGGCAGGAATTTCAGATGCCCGAAATGTGCTCAGCAGGTGTAAATTGTGTGCAGGGAGAGTTCACCTTTTGTCCTCAACCCCAGAGGCAGTTTCTCTTCATTAGCGAGGGAAGACAGGGAAAGAGATCATCATCGTTTCCTGACTGCATGCCAAAGTTATGTATCATAAGAAGAAAATCTTTTCATACATCCACAAGTATGTTTTCTCCTCCTCTGTCTTCATGAAAATGTCTTTGTGAGGAGCATGGCTGGTGACAATCTCAGGAGAGCTGAGACAAAGGGACAAGAAACAGATGCAGAATTTCTCTGCTGGGATTTTTCCAGCGGGACCCCATGGTAGGTCCTCCCGTTGGAAAATCCAAATGCTGAGTCGTAGCTGTGCTGAGGCATTTAAATCCTTCCCACTTTGGGCTGTGGGTGCTGGATATCGCTCAGACACAGCCCCGTGGTTCCCCAAGCCACGCTCAGCTAGCCTCAGGGCCAGGATGTGTTTGTTGCTGGTGTTCAGGTAGTTCCCAGCACTGCAGCTGATAAATCCACCCCGTGCTGCTGTGTCCGAGGCAGAGAAAGTGGCTGGTTTGTCTGTTACGATGTGTTCTCATGGGAATTATGTCTGATTGTCCGCCGGCCCATCGAGATCCCGCATCAGGGCTGAGCTGCAGGGACAAATGCAGAAATTGCAGTTTTAAGGGAATGAGGTCACGGGCCGCGTTATTTGTGGCAGAACAAACACCGTCATTGATTGGCCTCTCCCTGCAGTGGCAGGGAGGGAATGGAAGGAGGGGATGTGGAGCATCCGTGTTTTGCTGGGGCAAACAGCCGAGCCAGGGCTGATGGACAGCATGAATTCCATTGGCAGAGAAAAGAAGGACAGCATCTTTTAGAAAGCAAGACTGCCTGGAATAGTCAAGAGTAGTTATTTTCTCTTTAAAAGTTTAAGGAGCTTTATTGTGGCAGGAAATATGAAAGAAAAAACTATTAAATTTATTTTATCTACATGTGCTGAAGTGACTGTATTCAGCAAAAGCAAGGCAAAAGGCTCTTCAGAATTTGTGCTGTTTTATTTTTTTCTCTCAGACATTGACAGATGAAAACCAGCCCTGGTGACTGTACGTGTCTGCTGTTTATCCAGGTATTTTGTCCATTGAATGGATTAGGAAAAGCTTAGAAAACCTGCTCAAAGAGATATACAGTGACTTTAAAATTCCCAGCCTGGTATCCCATAATGAGTAAATCCAGGATTTCAGTCTCCTGTTTGGTTCCAATGCCCGTTTCCCTGGCACTACCTCCTGATGACTTTCTTTTGGGACACTTCAGGCAGGATCTGGGATGAACAGTTTCGGGGTGTCCATGCATTTATAAAGAACTTACAGATTTCCAGCAACGCCATCAATAATTGTGCTGGGAGAAGTTATTCTAAATAACCACATACATCATTGTCAATTTGGTTTCAGTGACCTTTTGTGATCCAGAACTATTCCACTGAAAAAGAAAGGATATTGGAAAATCCCTGAGAGCCTGGTACCTGGAGCAATCAGCATTCCTGGATGTGAGTGGCTCCTCTGGGTGTCCGAGGGCCGTGGCAGGGATATCTCACCCCATCCTTCCCTCAGCACCGTTTTATCCATGCCAGCCATCCCAAACCTTCCCCGGAATTTCAGATTATGCCTTTTCCTCTCCTGAAATATTTCTCCCTGCAGATTTAAATAATTAATTGGGACGTGCCTAGTGGGTCTTGAGCTAAACTTCAGAGAGGCAGCAGATATGTGTGACCAAGTGACCTTTTGCTGTCCTGCTCGTCCCCGCGCGCTCGCTGTGCTCAAAGGGACGCTGTCAAAATTGCTAGGCCTTAAAACTTTAACCCGCACTGACAAGTTGTTCTACATTATAAGTCTCCCCTAAAAGATTACCACGATTGTTTTGTTTGTTTTGTTCCGACCAGCTTTGCTGAAGGCTCCACCACACGGGTTCATTTGTCCTTTTGGGTAGGTGGATATTTTTAAATGCCCGGCTTATTCCGTGACCTGTTAAAATCGAGTTGATGTGCGTGTGCTCCACTCAGCGGAGAACTCGCTGGGGATGGAGCAATTTCCCTGCACTCTGGAAGAAGAGGAATGCTTGGGAAGCCTTTGAGAAGCCATTTTGAAAGGCCTCTTGTTATCTTCAGTGCTTTGGAAGTCTTGACTGGACTTGCCTGGTGGCACAGAGTGTTGAGTATGTGTTAGTGAAACACCAGTTGGTTCTTACAGAGGTTGGCTGTCTTTCCTGGGGCTCTGATTTACTCGTGAGGCTTTATTTCTAAGTTCTCCATTACAGAATCACAGGATCGCTGAGGTTGGAAAAAGCCTCCAAGACCATCGAGTCCCAATGCCCACCTTGTCCCAGCCCAGAGCTCTGAGTGCCACTTCCAGGCCTTCCTTGGACACCTCCAGGGATGGGCACTCCAAACCTCCTTGGGCAGTCACTTCCTGAATGCCTGTTCACCCTTGTGTGAAGAAATTCTTCCTGAATTTCTGAAAATTTTCAACCTGCTGTCCCCCCTGAGCTGCCCTGGCCCAGCCTGAGGCCATTCCCTCTCCTCCTGTCCCTGTGTCCTGGGAGCAGAGCCCGAGCCCCCTGGCTGTCCCCTCCTGGCAGGGAATTCCAGAGAGGGAAAAGATCACTCAGGATCCTCCTTTTCTCCAGGCTGAGCCCCTTCCCAGCTCCCTCAGCTGGGATTGTCCATGGTTTAATCCAGTGAGGAGGTGGGTCAGAGCCAGCAGTACAGGTACAGCTGTGCCTCACACTTCCCCATTTCCATGTGCCAGGACAAAGATCAACACCCATTTTATATGGGGTGACTGCACAGCCACAGACCCTCCATGTGACACAGGGACACATGTCGGTGCCAGCAGACAGCAGGGGAGAAATGATACCCACTGGCCACACCTCAGGTAAGCCACACCTGCACTTTTAAGCTTGATTTGAGCTGATTTACCACTGCCTAGCAACCCAGCCTTGTTCCTGTCACAGTGCCCCAGCTGAACTTGGGGAGAGAGGCTGTGGGTGGCCCTGGGCTGCAGCATCCTCCTCAGAGGGGCACAGCAGAGTCAGCACAAACACCTGAAGCTCCTGGGCTCTGCTCTGTCAGGCCTCAGCCAGAGGCAGGGACACCTTCCACTGTCCCACGGTGCTCCTAACCCCAATGTCTAACCTGGCCTTGGGCACTGCCAGGGATCCAGGGGCAGCCCCAGCTGCTCTGGGCACCGTGTGCCAGGGCCTGCCCACCCTCACAGGGAAGGATTTCTTCCATATATCCAATGTAAATTTCTCCTTGATGCCTTAAGTTTTAGCTTTTATATTTTTCAGATTCTGTGCTGTTTTAGTCGATAATTTTGGGTTTCGCATTGAGTGATGCTGAGCTCTCCTCACAGAGCAGGGACACAAAACAATTCCTTCTCCAGTTTGGGAACAAGCACAACTTCCAGGCCCAAGAACAAAGCCAAGGGTGAAGTGAGAAGGGAAACCAAGGAGGATGGAGCTCCATAAGCTGGAGCTGGAATTGGACAATGAACTCCAAGAATGGAGCAGAACTTCTCCAAGTGTCAGCCCTGGTGCTCAGTGCCCCATTCTGTGCCCATTTTGGGCTCACCTTGGCTGTGGCCCAGCCGGGCTCTGGTGCTGCCCAGGTGTGCCCAGGGAGGATTGATTTTAATAAATCCCCAATTTATCCTTTTGCTCTGGCTGGGATCTGGGCCAGCTCAGCCTCCAGGAGGCATCACCCTCTGTCAGTGTGAAGCCATTCCCCCTTGCCCTCTCCCTACAGCTCCAGGTGAAAAGTCCCTCTCTGGCTTCTCTGAAAACCCCTTCAGATACTGGAAGGGGCTGTGGGGTCTCTCCAGAGCCTTCTCCCCTCCAGGCTGAACAGGCTCCAGTTTCTCAGGCTCACAGGGGAGGTGCTCCAGTCCCCTTACCAGCTTTGTAACCTCTTTGGGATTTACTGCAGCAGTGTGGTGTCCACTGGGGGCACGGGGAACTGACAGGGAACCTTCTCCCAGCCATTGTGATGACAAAGACAAGGAAACCCTTAGAACTCCTTGCTTGGTTGGAGTAGGATTCTGATTCCTACTCAGCTGGACTGATCCTGTGAGATTCTCCCCAGCTCTGAGGCTCTGGATCACCATTTCTGATATTGCAGGTCTCGATTTCTGCCCCGTCCAGCACCCTCCTGCTCACAGGATTTCTGAGGGAAGCTAGAGCTCGGGTCACACAGCTTGGGAATGGGTTCCCAGAGCATGTTCTGGAGTGACATTTGGGCCCCAGGGAGGCCTGGGACTTGCCAAACTCCTCCTGGTTGACAGAATTCCCTGCAGGACATCAGCCAACGCTCCCAGATGTTCTGAGCAGATGCAAAACTAATGGACATGAGAAACTGTTCTCTGAGTTATGAACCACGAGTGCTAGGACAGGTCTCATTTCTGCGCTGGGAACGAGTTGTGCAAAGTCTGTCACTGTGGTGACCCTCTGTGCAATAATTCTCCACGCAAGCAGCACGTTCTGCTCTGTCCTGCCTGCCCCAGAGAACAGAGGGGCACTTGGGGACAGGGTTCAGAGGTGGCCTTGGTGACACTGAGTTACCCACTGGAGCCAGTGATCTCAGAGAGCTTTTCCAACCTCAGCCAGCCCGTGGTTCTTTGATCCCATGGCCCTCTCGGAGGACGCCCTGCTGGGTCCCGTGTGGCTGTGCACAGATGTTGCCAGATGTGCCTGCCTGGCAGAGCCTCTGCTCACCAGGAATGAGGGGAGCTGGGAGAGTAAAAGCAGGGGGAAACCTCCTCGTGGCTGACTTCCAGACACAGTAAAACAGGGAATTAAAATTAAGAGCTTCTCAATCTGACATCTTTTGCCTAAGTGCTTGGGGGATTTTTGGTCCTGGGCTTGTCTGACGAGACAGTTTTTCTAGGCTGACTAATCCAACCACAAACAACAGCCTAAATATAATTATTACTTACAGTTTTTGTTATGTCTCCTTCTGCCAGCAGAAACTGGGAAGGAAAGGGAGCTGTGCTGGATTGTTACACCGTGGTGTTCATGCACATCCAAACACAGGACACTGGCACATGGCCTGCAGTGCCAGAAAGATGAACCAGAAAACATCTGCTGCCTACCTGTGCTGAGGTGGGTGATGGTGGCTGTTCCTCCAGCACTTCTGTCTGTAAATCTTGGTGTTCCCTTGACATGAAGCACTCGTTGCAGCTTTTCTTTGAACTCTTGGCTGTTTGTGGGAGCGTGTCCAAGGCAAACTGAGTGTCAGGAGCGTGCATCGTTTATTTTGGGACACAGCATGGCCACAGCACAAGCATGGACTCACTATTGACATCACCACACAGGCACAGTGTGCTGAAATGTCATCACCTGGCAAGTCACAGAGATCTGGTGATTCCTTTGTGGATCAGCTGAGCCTCCGAGCCCTTAACCGTTGGCCTCTCCTGGCAAAGTCCTTCCAGGATGGAAAAGGAACAAAATCACACATTTGTGACTTGGTCTGAAAGCTTTTAAATGTAAAGAATGATCATATAAACATTTAGGTTGGGGAAGACCTTTAAGATCCACTCCAACCATAGCGCTAGGTGTAAAGAATCTTGGAAACCTTCACCTGTAATCTCCTGAAGTTCTTCCATTAAATCACTCCTTGCTTATTCAAGGAATAATAGTAGTTTATCCCTGACAGAAACAGAATGCTTAGAAACAAAAGAAGTTTTCAAAGAATATGCCGATAAAAAAGAGTTTTTAAAATGATTACTGAAATAATTAGTGACATCTTGCATCTGTGAGGGATGAACAAGACCAAACCCAACAGTCAGGCCAGGCTCTGTGGGGTGTGTGATGGGTGCATTGCCCCTTTCCCAGGGGTTTTTAATCCTCCAGAGGAAAAGTGTCTGATGGTTGTGCTGATTTTTTAAAAGCTTCTTTCCCCTGGAAATGATGGTGAAAAGTGCTGAGTGAGCGCGTGGGGATGAGAAATAGAATGGTGCCATCGGTGCCATCGGAGCCACTGGTGCCATCCGTGACATTGGTAACATCAGCGAAATCTGTGTCATCAGTGCCATCGATGACACTGATGCCATTGGTGACATCAGTGCCATTAGTGCCACCGGTGCCACTGATGATATCAGTGTCATCAGTGCCATTGGTGTCATCAGTGCCATCTGTGCTATCAGTGCCATCGGTGCCATTGGTGACACTGGTGCCATGAGTGCCATCGATGCCATCGGTGATATCAGGGCCATCAGTGCCACCAGTGCCATCAGTGTCAGTGCTGATACCGGTGTCATCAGTAATATCAGTGCCACCAGTGCCATCAGTGTCAGTGGTGATACTGGTGTCATCAGTAATATCAGTGCCACCAGTGCCATCAGTGTCAGTGGTGATACTGGTGTCATCAGTAATATCAGTGCCACCAGTGCCATCAGTGTCAGTGGTGATACTGGTGTCATCGGTGCCATCAGTGCCACCAGTGCCGTCAGTGTCAGTGCTGATACCGGTGTCATCAGTAATATCAGTGCCACCAGTGCCATCTGTGCCATCAGTGATACCAGTGCCATCAGTGTCAGTGATGATACCAGTGTCATCGGTGATATCAATGCCACCGGTGCCATCTGTGCTATCAGTACTGTCAGTGCCACCAGTGCCATCAGTGATAACAGTGCCACCAGTGCTTTTGGTGCTATTGGTGCTATCAGTGCTATCAGTGCCACTGGTGCCATCGGTGCCATCGGTACCATCAACGATATCAATGATATCAGTGTCACCGATGCTGTCGGTTTTATCTCGTGTATTGGTTCACCCAGGGGCGGGGGGGGTTTCGTCGAGCACGCATTGGTGGTTCAGTGGTAGAATTCTCGCCTGCCACGCGGGAGGCCCGGGTTCGATTCCCGGCCAATGCAACTGTCCCTTTTGCCGCCGGAGGAGCCGCCGCGTTTTGTGGCCGCAGCGATTTGATTTTNACGGGCACCGGGACATGGACACCGGGACACGGGCACAGGGACACGGACACCGGGACACGGACACCGGGACACGGGCACAGGGACACGGGCACCGAGCGGGACACGGGCACCGGGACACGGGCACCGGGACATGGACACCGGGACATGGACACCGGGACATGGACACCGGGGCACGGAGCGGGACACAGGCACCGGGACATGGACACCGGGACACGGGCACCGTGCTCGGCCCGCAGCGGGACACGGGCACCGGGACACGGGCACCGGGACAAGGACACGGAGCCCCGGGCGGCACCGGCCCGTCCATGTGCGGGGAGCAGCAGGGAGAGCCTCGGGGCTGTGTCCTGATCCCTTTGGGTCCCCAGCCGGGGCCAGGACCTGGCGGGTTCTGTCGGTGCTAACGGAGAGGGACCCAAATGTCCTGGGACACTGCCAGGGGTCCAGGGGCAGCCCCAGCTGCTCTGGGCACCCTGTGCCAGGGGCTCACCCCCTCTCAGGGAACAATACTGCACATATTTAATTTATTCTCCCACAAGCAGCCGTTCCAATCCCACAGGGCCCTTCCCCATCCAGCCGTTCCCATTTTGACATCCATAACCTTGGCCACTCAGGTTTTTCCATCCTGTCAGAACACAGTGCTTACAGCTTGACTTTCTTCCAGACAGATTTTAAGAAGCTGCTTTCTGGGAGTTACCGCATCTGGTTTTCCCAACCAACTCCCAAACTCTGGTTTTTGTGTAACCTAAGGTTCAGAGTGGCCACAGCTCCTCACCAGGCTGAGTCAAAAGTGCTGGCAAGGTCAACACCAACCTTGTAATAAAAAACCACGAAGCAATTCAAAACCTTCCCTTCAGTTTTTTCTCATTTTCTGTATCTTCCTGTGGAGTTCAGAATAGCCGAACATGAATAACACAGCTATTACTATGCTGTTATGGATTTCTCAGCTGTGATGGACAGTCACCCAATTGTGAGAATCCCCATTTGGGAGGAGGATGGAGGCAGAGCACATTCTGGCTGCTGAGAAGAGCAGCTCCACATCCAAATCCTATCAGCAAGTGTTTAATTACTGTCCCTGTGGAAGCGATACAAGTGCTGCCTATATTGAAGTGAAACAAGGCTTCTCTTCCAGCCTGCTCTAAACATCCTCTAGACCTCACCACCTACCAGACACAGAACAAGAAGAATTATTCAGGCAAGACACAGCACGAGGATGCTACGGGAGAAAATAAGACGCCTTAAAGTGACTGGAAAGGAAAATAAACTGCCCGTGGATGGATGTGAATGACGGGATGGAAGCCCCAGCCCTGCCGGAGCTGTTGGTGAACAGCAGGGAGCAGGATGAGTCCTGTCAACCCTGACCCTTCCCACATCCCAGATCCCTCCCTCCGCAGCCCAGCTGGCCGGAGCCAGCCCCAGCTTCCAGGAAACACTTTGTCATCTTGTTTCAATGCTGCTGGATGCCGGCACAAGCTCCACATTCAGCTGCCTCCAAGGACTACATTCACCTCTTTGTGTTTGGGTTTCTGTGCTGACATCAGGGAAAAACAATGTCACTCTGTTATCTGGCAGCTCCTCCGCATTCCTTGGTGGGATTAACTCATTCCTGGTACCTCGGGAACCTCACGCCTTTCAGGGAGGCCTCCCCTGGCCCTGGGGACTGCCTTTGCTTTGATCTAACTCAAGTTTTCTGCGGTTTTGGTCAATTCTCGTCAGATACAGGCGTGAACTCACTCGCTGTTTTCCACAGCAGCTCCTTTCCAAGCTGAGGGAGCCTGACGGGAGCTGTGTTCAGAGTCCCATGGCAGCAGGGATCCCAGCAGGGTTCTGAAGAGACAGACGGGTAAATCCGGGTTTCCTTCTAGCACAGCTTCCTACCACGGCGCTTCTTCCCAGGATTCAATGCTGACACTCCAAATTCCTCCTCAAAACCAACGCTCCTGTTCAGTAGAATCCAGCAGCAAAGCCCAGTGGTGTAAAACAAAGAGAAGAAGAGGATTCCTGAAGTGGATCCAGCCTTGGAGCAAGGCTGGAGCTGCAGCTCCCAGGTGTGTCTGACACCTCTGTGTGACACCTGAGCCCACGGCAGTGGCATCAGCCATTTATACTTAAATACATAAAATTATTTATCTTTCATCACATGGCCGTTGGTTTGAGGTATCCAAAGGAGAGAGTGCAGGATTCCAACCTGAGTTCCAGCATCTTAGCCCAGAGCAAAGGAGGCTCAGAGGGACCCTGTGGCTCTGCACAATTCCCTGCCAGGAGGGGACAGCCGGGGGGATTTGGGATCTTCTGCCAGGACACAGGGACAGGGGCAGAGGGAACGGCCTCAGGCTGGGCTCAGGGGGGACAGCAGCAGGAATTTGCCCATGGAAAGGGCGCTCAGGGATGGGAACTGCCCAGGGAGGGTTGGAGTGCCCATCCCTGGAGGGGTCCCAGGAATTCCTGGAGGTGACACTCAGAGCTCTGGGCTGGGACAAGGTGGGGATGGGGCACAGCTTGGGCTCCATCACCTTGGAATGCTGTTCCAACCTCAGGGATTCTGTTATTCTGTATGATTATTTATCTTTCATTGAGCATTTCTGTTCTCCATCAAAAAAAACATTCCCATCAGAGATTAGGGAAACTGAGAAGTGACAGATACCAGAGTTAGGGTGTTGGGACAACACCTAGGTACTTACCATGACAGCAATGTGCCACTTCCCACAACATTTTATGCAATAAATGTGTTAGAAAAACAAAAACTGGCTACAGACTCGTGATTTGCAAAGCTGAACAACGAAAAAACCTGCCAATGTTACATTAAAAGAATCAGAGAATCATTAAGGTTGGAAAAGAGCTTTCAGATAATTGAACCCAACCATTAACCCACCACCACCACCACTCAGTGCTGTCCTCAGGTGTCATACCCAAATTTTGGAAACATATTTACCCACTGCCACTAATCAGGGCTCGGAATGACCTTTAGGAAATTCTGCACTCAGGTCACACCCAGTTATGAATGAAGTTATCGCCTTAAATCCTCCAAATACAAATGGCTTTTTCTCCTGGCTTTTTGTGCCTTGGATTTGTATTGACTCAGCTCTCTTGTTTGCTGGAATTGAAGAGTAAAGCAAGGAAGGCTTTCAGCAGCTCCCAGTCGTGAAGGAGAACTACAGAGTCCACGTGGTTTTGTTGTGAGAACAAAAATCCCCAAAATACAGCTTACAGATGAGCCCATAGTAAACAATTCGGAAAGTTGGAGGTAAAAAAAGGAGATAAAAAGGCAAAGAAACATGATTAAAGTACTGAGCTGGGAGATTCATTAGTGTTGCAGACAGATAAGTAAATTAGAGCCCTGCAGAAATTATTTGACTGGCAAATTAATTACACAATATTACAATGGCTTTCCCAGCCAAACTTAGCCCTCGGGAAGCAGGTAGGAGTCTGCCTGACTTAATAAAAGGAGCCTCGACTGGTCTACAGCTTAATCAGAGTTGAAAATTAACATTTCAGGATTGGAGGGAAATAGGGAGGTTTCTACCAGGCTCTGGGACGATCACCCAGGTGGCAGTGGCAATAAAGCTGTCCAGGCAGGGGGGTGCTCCTGCCTCCTCACAGACCTTTAATTCACTGGCCTTCCTGGGAAACCAAGGCAGGAGCTGCTTTGGAGAGCCACGTGGAGCCTCATTAGGGCAGAACACTCAACGGGACACTTTAGATTTGCTTGGAGAATGTCTGATTAAAATATTGCACCCTAACCCTTAAAAAGTACACTCCTATTTTATTATTATTATTATTATTATTATTATTATTGTTGTTGTTGTTGTTATTGCTGCTGCTATTACTATCATTATTGCTGCTATTACTATCATTATTGCTGCTACTATAACTATTATTACTATTATTGTTAATGTTATTGTTATTATCACCTTTCCCTCAATGTTGACCTGTTCCCTGAACCTCATTCTCCATTTGCAGCTCTCTCTCTGTCCCCAGCCAGCAGAAACACTTTAGGTAAGAAATATTTGGTTTTCAGTTTGTTTGCTCGGTATCCCGTTTTTAAGGTCTGGATATTAGGAACTCTCTGCTGGACTCAGTGTTGGTTTTTCATCCCGGAACAGCTTTGGAAATACATATTTATATCCCTGGAACATGGATATCAATGTTGTCCGTGACAACACTCATTATCCAGGCTGGCCCACAGCATCATTTCAAACATTAAGACCTCAATCTCATTGCAGATATTAAAATAAAAGACCTTTTTTTTGGCTTTCCTGCCCCCAGACGTGGCTGTGGTGGCCACCCCGAGCCTGGCAGCACTCGCCCACCCCGGAGAGCAGTGGAGGGGCTGCAATAAATCCCTTTCCAGCCCTGTGGGGTTGCCTGCTGGAACTCAGGGCTCATTTAATCAGATCCCACTGCTATCAAAATTGACTTGGTTTCCCAATGATACCTTGTAGCGGAATGTTGTGAGCTGGAAATTAATATATTCCTTATTGCTTGTCACGTCAATACGGCCTAATTTTGTTGGCTTTTTTGTATTGAACAATCTGGTGAATGTACAATCCGGTTTTGATTTCTCTCTTTATGATGCCTCTTGTTATTAAAGCTCCCTCAACCAAAAAATAATGTATTTTTATTTACTGGTAATATTAATGGCATTCAATTTTTGCCTCAGTTTTAATCTAGTTTTTCCATATTGAAGAACCAGATCCCGTTTAATTAAAATTGAATAAACCCCAGTTTTTCCTCCGTTCAGTGTGCAGGCTGAACTTCATTTTGCATAGTTTTATTTAATACCACTCTTCTCAAATCAGTGTTTTTTGCTCGCTGTGCTTCAAGTGTTGCAAGAAAGACGAAATTATTTATTGTGCATGATTAATTGCTTGTTTCTCCATGATTATTCCATTGTTGGGAAAGGGTGAGTGTATGTTTTTGTACCACTGGGTGTGTGTCCATCCCACACTTGTGCTGAATTCCAGCCGAGCTTTGCTGGAAGCAAAGAATGCTGAGAGAAGGAAAGAGGAGTTGAAGCTTGGAGATCCTCATGGTTGTAGGATCAGGGAATCCCGAAATGGCTTGGGCTGGAAGAGACCTTAGAGCCCATCCCATTATCCCATCCCATTATCCCATCCCATCCCAGGCTGTTCCAGCCTGACCTTGGGGACTCCCAGGGATCCAGGGGCAGCCGCAGCTGTTCTGGGAATTCCAGCCCAGCCAGGAATTCTTTCCCAATATCCCAATTCCCAATATCCCAATCTCCCATCCATCCCAGCCCTCTGGCAGTGGGAGCCATTCCCTGTGTCCTGTCCCTCCATCCCATGTCCCAGTCCCTCTCCAGCTCTCCTGGAGCCCCTTCAGGCCCTGCCAGGGGCTCTGAGCTCTCCCTGGGTCCTTCCCTTCTCCAGAGGAATATTCCCAGCTCTCCCAGCCTGGCTCCTGGCTCCTGGCACATCCCTGTGGCTCATCTGGACTCTCTGCAGCAGCTCCACATCGCTCTGATGTCGAACCCTGGGGCTGGGGCAGCTCTGCAGGTGGGGTCTTACCTGAGCACAGGGACAGAATCCCCTGGGGACAGCTCCAGGCACAGGTTGTTTGGGACACCAAAAATGCCTACCTGGAGAAAAATCTGAGATTTGGGAACACCAAACATTCCTACCTGGAGAAAAATCTGAGTTTTGGGAACACCAAACATTCCTACCTGGAGAAAAATCTGAGATTTGGGAACACCAAACATTCCTACCTGGAGAAAAATCTGAGATTTGGGAACACCAAACATTCCTACCTGGAGAAAAATCTGAGATTTGGGAACACCAAACATTCCTACCTGGAGAAAAATCTGAGATTTGGGAACACCAAACATTCCTACCTGGAGAAAAATCTGAGATTTGGGAACACCAAACATTCCTACCTGGAGAAAAATCTGAGATTTGGGAACACCAAACATTCCTACCTGGAGAAAAATCTGAGATTTGGGAACACCAAACATTCCTACCTGGAGAAAAATCTGAGATTTGGGAACACCAAACATTCCTACCTGGAGAAAAATCTGAGATTTGGGAACACCAAACATTCCTACCTGGAGAAAAATCTGAGATTTGGGAACACCAAACATTCCTACCTGGAGAAAAATCTGAGATTTGGGAACACCAAACATTCCTACCTGGAGAAAAATCTGAGATTTGGGAACACCAAACATTCCTACCTGGAGAAAAATCTGAGATTTGGGAACACCAAGGATCCTTTCCCACTGCATTCCCAGAGGAAAAGCAGCCCCAGCTCTCCCCACTGCAGCTCCAGAGGAAATCTCCCCCTTTCTCCAGGATCCCTGCTCCCCCAGAGCCACATCTGCCACTGCAGGAGGGCTGCAGCCACCATGGGATGGCACTGCCACCAAGCCCTGACACACAGGGGACAGCTGCCAGCCTGACTCTGACAGGGCTTGGGTTTGTTTGTTTATTTGTTTGATTTTTTTTGTTTGTTTGTTGTTTGTTTGTTTGTTTCTCTTTTGTAACTCTCCATGTGTTTTGGTTTTATTGTTTATTTTAGTTCTCCCAATAAAGAACTGTCATTCCTGTCCCCATATCTTTGCCTGAGAGCCCCTGAATTCCAAAATTCCCATAACTGGGAGGGAGTGGGTTTGGATTCTCCATCCCTAGGGAGTCTCCTGATCCCTCAGCACACCCCTGTGTTCAAACCAGGATTGTCATCAGGACCTCCAGCAGCAATGGGAAGTTCCAGCAGCCTCCTGCTCAAAGGAGATTGTACTGCATGACTGGGGCTCAGGATCACAGAATCACAAAATTCCAGTTTGGGCTGGAAGGGACCTTAAAACTTCTCGTGTTCCACCCCCTGACACCTTCCACTGTCCCAGGGTGCTCCAAGCCCCAGTGTCCAACCCAGCCTTGAAACTCCCAGAGTTCAGAGCATCAATTCAAAGCACAGCTGGCTCCTCTCTAGAAATCACTCCCATATTTTGCAAACCAGGCTGTGCCTGGGGCTGTCTGAGGGAACAGAGAGATGGAAACCCTCCATCCCTGCCAGCAGCCCCTCTCCTGGGACGTGTCCTGGTGAGGGGGACACGGCTTGTGACAGGCACTGTGAGACACAGGGAGCAGCCACCCAGCCCTGCAGGGACAGCCTGGGGCTGCCAGGGGCTCTGCTTGTGCCACAACTCCAGACTGGGCTGCAGGGAGGAGGAGGAGGAGGAGGAGGGAGAGGCTGGGCTGGCACGCTCCGGAGATCTGTGTGCACCCATCTCCCACTCACCAGTCATGAGCACAGCAGCTCAGAGATGCTGTGGAAAACACCCAAAATAACTCTGCTGAGGGAGGCCTCGGGGCTGCAGCCTCAGTGGGAAAGGATTTTTATTCAGCTGTGAGCCCAGGGGAAGGACGGGCCCCCTCCAGCCCCGAGGCAGGGCAGGCAATGCTCTCACTGGGGATGCTGTGGGCACCGTGCCCACTCTGAGAGCCTTTTGGAGGTGCCTGTTCCACCAGCCAGGGGTCAGAGCCATCCTCTGTGGGCTGTCCTCACCAGGGCACACATTACATGGCAGTGTCCTGGGCTTGCATTAATTTATTTTTTAATCTAGAAAGAAAGGGCACAATTATGAAAATATTCATAAGGACCTTGGCAGTTTCCGGTAGACCCGACAAAAAAACAATCAGTAGCTAATTTTGAATATTAATACATAATTAAACCAATTAAAAGATTGTCCAAAATTTTATTCTAATTCTTCTTATTCTTTTGATTCTGTTGATAAACTTTTCTTTATACCCTTTAAAGTTTAAGTCTACTTTGCTGTTCTCCTAATCCTATCTCCCAACAAAACCCAAACCCACCGCAGGCAGCCGGGCCATCCCAATCCCACAGAACAAAGTTTGTGAGGGTTCCAATGAGTGGGGCTGGGCTGAGGGGAACAGCCTGGCAGTGCCTCGGCGGCAGCAGACATTCCTGGATGTCTGCTGGATGTCTCCCCATCTGTGTCACAGCAAGGACGGGTGACAGCGCTGCCCTGGTGTCCCCAGGACGAGCCCCCGGTGACATCAGGCTGCTGTGGTGAGGCCCCTGCAGGGAGAGATGTGATGAGAAAACCCCTGGAGGAAAAACTGGGTGTTGTGTCAGGGTCTGTCCTCTGTGAGTGACCCAGGGGCACTCCTGGGGCTGGGCATTGACCCCTCTGTGTGTGCAGGGAGCTCTGGACAGCTTTGTCCATCTGGGGATGGGACCAGCAACACCTCCCTCAATGACCAGGCTCTGGGAACCTACCCCTTTTCCCAGATTCTCTGGATACTTGTTTTCCTGCTTGGCAGCATCCTCCAGGGAACGTCTTTGTGAAGGAGAAGGATCCCAGATATGTTGAGCAAATCCTTCCCAAACCAAGATTTCACTTAAAGCAACAAAATACATTCCACTTAAGGAAAGCAGTTAATTGAACCAGATTTTTGTGTCTCGTGTCAGTGATTCCCAAAATACAGGGAAAACAATGTGCAATTATTTTGGGCTATTTTTGGACTGTGGCACAAATCCAACAGTCAAGTGTTGTGTTTTGGGGGTTTCCAGAGCTGGAAGAACAGCCTGAGGCTGAGACAATCCCTGAGACATTTCCCAAAGAACATCCCCAGGCGATGCCCAGCGCAGACCCCAGCACCGTGGCCAGAGCTGGCCCCGGGTCACCCCTCCTGGTGCTGCTCTGTGGCTCTGGGTTTCTCCACCACAGACATCCACAGGCAGCTCCGTGCCCCTACAAGTGAATTCGGAGCAGTTTTATCCCTAAAATCTGCCGGAGCAGTGGGAATGGAGCAGTTCTGCCACTCAATCCCTGCGGTGCTGGGCTGCCTGTTCCTCATCCTTCCCCAGCCCCTTCTGCAGCAAAGGGTCTGTGCCATTCCTGGGACAGTCTTGGGGCTGTTTTTCCATTCTTGCAGCCTGGCTGGCATCCTTGCAGCGAGCAGGAATTCAGAAGTGAGTAGCAGATGAGAAGCTGTAGCAGACTCTGCAGCGTAGTTACTACTTTTGGCATTTCCAAGCCTTTTAGGAAAGAGCTGCCAAGTTAAAAACCCAACCGACGCCTGTGTTTGAGCGTGTGTGCGTGGGGGGTGCGTCTGGAGATGTGTTTTATGTCAGAAAACTTCAGCAGGCACTCAAAATAATCTGTTTGCTGGGATCACTTGCCTCCAGAGGACGCGTGTCTGACATCAAACCCCGACGATGAGCTCCTCGTCACGGAGGAGAGAAGCTGCACCCTGGGCAGGGCTGGACCTGCTGAATCCTAAAATCAGGGAATCACAGAATTGGTTGGGTTGGAAAAGCTCTCTGAGACCATCGAGTCCAACCATCCCACAAGCAGGGCTGAGGTCACCACTGAGCCATGTCCCCAAGTGCCACATCCACACAGATTTTAAATCCATTCGAGGATGGGGACTCCAGCACTGCCCCGGCAGCTGTGCCAGGGCTGGACAAAAATTCCAGGGATGAAATTTTCCACAGTATCCAAAAGAAACTCGCTCTAGGACAGCCTGAGGCTGTTCCCTCTCCTCCTGTCCCTGTTCCCTGAGAGCAGATCCCGGCCCCCCTGGCTGTCCCCTCCTGTCAGGGAGTTGTGCAGAGCCACAAAGGTCTCTCTTTGCTCCAGGCTGAGCCCCCAGAGCAGGGCCCGGGGCTGGTGCAACATTCCAGCAGGAAGGGTCCCTAAACCAGCACAGCGGCGGTGGAACATCGGCGGGTGTGTGGTGAGTGGGAAAAACCAAACTAAACCCAAACCAACCCAACCAAACCGAAAAACCCCAAATAAAAACCCGCTCAAATCAAAATACAAACCACTCCCCAGTCCTCGGCTATGCGGGAGGGCTG
>VXBV01007293.1:19675-41194 GCA_013400355.1 Certhia brachydactyla
CTGCGGGCCGGGAGTTGAAAGGGAACTCCAGCTGCAGGCGGGAGGCTGAAATTAAAAGCTTTGCCCCCCTGGTCGAAATGGAAAATGGATCTTGCATCCCGGAGGCAGGGCTGGGAACAATGGGAATGGGCTGCTTTGCTGGGAGGAAGGAGCTGACAGGAGGGAAGGGGGAAAAGGGGGAATCTCACCTTTTTCCCCTCCTGGTTAACTCTTCCGTGGCTGGTGGGGAGTGAGGGGAGCTGAGGCAGGAGCCTGGGATGAGCGGTGGCTTTGGCAGCAGAGCTGAGGCAAAGATTCCTGCGGGATATTCCCGCTGGAGAGAACGGGGTTTGGGACAAATCCTGAGGAGAGAATGGGGTTTGGGACAAGAGAACGGGGTTTGGGACAATTCCCTATGGAGAGAACGGGGTTTGGGACAAGAGAACGGGGGTTGGGGCNAATCTCACCTTTTTCCCCTCCTGGTTAACTCTTCCGTGGCTGGTGGGGAGTGAGGGGAGCTGAGGCAGGAGCCTGGGATGAGCGGTGGCTTTGGCAGCAGAGCTGAGGCAAAGATTCCTGCGGGATATTCCCGCTGGAGAGAACGGGGTTTGGGACAAATCCTGAGGAGAGAATGGGGTTTGGGACAAGAGAACGGGGTTTGGGACAATTCCCCCAGAGAGAACAGGGTTTGGGACAATTACCCATGAAGAGAAAGGGGTTTGGAACCATTCCTGTGGAGAGAACAGGGCTTGGAACAATTCCTGTGGAGAGAATGGAGTTTAGAACAATTCCTGTGGAGAGAACGGGATTTGGAACAATTCCCCATGGAGAGAATGGGGTTTGGGACAATTACCCATGGAGAGAACGGGATTTGGGACAATTCCTGAGGAGAGAACGGGGTTTGGGACAATTCCTGAGGAGAGAACGGGGTTTGGGACAATTGCCCATGGAGGGAATGGGGTTTGGNCATTCTCCCAAGAGAGAACAGAATTTGGAACAATTCCCGTGGAGAGAACATGGTTTGGAACAAGAGAACAGGATTTGGGACAATTCCCCATGGAGGGAACGGGGTTTGGGACAATTCCTCATGGAGAAAACAGAGTGTAGAACAATTCCTGTGGAGAGAATGGGGTTTGGGGCAATTCCTGAGGAGAGAACGGGGTTTGGAACCATTCTCCCTAGAGAGAACAGGTTTTGGAACAATTCCTGTGGAGAGAACATGGTTTGGAACAAGAGAACAGGATTTGGGACAATTCCCCATGGAGGGAACGGGGTTTGGGGCAATTCCTCATGGAGAGAATGGGATTTGGGACAATTCCTGAGGAGAGAATGGAGTTTAGAACAATTCCTGTGGAGAGAACGGGGTCTGGGACAATTCCTCATGGAGAAAATGGTGTTTGGGACAATTCCTGTGGAGATTATGAGGTTTGGGATAATTCCTATGGAGAGAACTTTTTTTGGGGATCACCTTTGCTTGTTCTCAGCCCCCTCCCTCCCCACCAGGCCCCAAAGGATTTGGGTTTAATTGTGTGAGCCCAATCCCATTCAATGAGGAGGGAACCGAGCCCTGAAGGACCCCAAAGGTGAAATTAATTCCCTGTGAAACTTGGGATTAAATGGAAATTCCCTATAAAACTCAGGATTAATTGGAAATTCCCTATTAAACTTGGGTTTCATTGGAAATTCCCCGTGAAACTCAGGATTAATTGGAAATTCCCCATGAAACTCGGGATTAATTGTAAATACCCTGCAAAAACTCAGGTTTAATTTGAAATTCCTTATAAAATTTGGAATTAATTGGAAATTCTCAGTGTAATTTGGGATTAATTCGAAATTCCCCGTTAAACTTGGGTTTAATTGGAGATTGCCTGTGAAACTCAGGTTTAATTGGAAACTCCCCATTAAATTCAGGTTTAATTCTAAATTCCCTGTGAAAGTCAGGATTAATTCAAAATTTCCTGTTAAAACTCGGGATTAATTGGAAATTCCCCATTAAACTCGGGTTTAATTGGAAATTCGCTACAAAACTTGGGTTTAATTTGAGATTCCCTATTAAACTCGGGTTTAATTTGAGATTCCCCATTAAACTCAGGTTTAATTGGCAATTCCCCGTTAAACTCAGGTTTAATTGGAAATCCCCTATAACTCTCAGGATTAATTTGAAACTCCCTGTTAAACTCGACTTTAATTGCAAAATTCCCTCCAAAACTCGGGATTAATTTGAAATTCCCCTACAAAACTCAAGATTAATTTGAAATTCTCCGTTAAACTCGGGATTAATTCGAGATTCCCCATTGAATTTGGGATTAATCCCAAATTCTCCATCATACTTGGCTTTATTTGGAAATTCCCCTACAAAACTACAAAAAAAAATCCACTGGGTGGGATTTGAGGTCCTTCCCAACCCAACCCATCCCAAGATCCCAAGATTTTCCCGATGTTACCTTGATAAATCCAGCTTGGGGGGCCGAGTTTAGGATTTAGGAATTAAATTTTAGGAATTCAAATTCCAGGAATTCAAATTCATCTGGGGTTATTTCAACCAGAGCTGCAATGTGGGTTCGGGGGGGGTACAAAACCCTAAAAATTGGCGAATTTGGACGCTTTCCATGGATTCTGTGGATTTATTTCCCTGCTAATCCCCAAATTAGATCCCAAAAAAAACCTGGATCCACAACCCGGCTTTTCCAAGGAGGAATCTTCTCACACCCCCTTTCCTCGCTGTCCTCGTGATGGGATTTTAATGACAGAGAATTCACTGAATTTTAGGGAATTAAGGAGCGATTTGGGAATTTTTGGGGAACCAATGGCTGATTTTTCGGGATTGAGGATGTTCCAAACGAGCAGGATTTTGGAACCTCGTGTTGTGGATGTGACACCAGCTACATTTCTGCTGCCAGCTGAGGAGAATTTACCCTCCAAACCATCATCCCCCAAATTCCCAAAGCCCCATTTCCCTGGGAATATCAACAATTCCCAAAGAATAAAACCCAACAACACATTTTCCCCCTGCTTCAACCCCAACTCTCTTGGCTCTCAGCTCCGCGCCGCTCCCGAATCCCGAATCGTTTTGGGTTTTTTTTTTTTTTTTTTTTTTTTTTTTTTTTTTTTTTTTTTTTTTTTGGGGGGGGGGGGGGTTGGGGATGTAGGATANGTGGGGGGGCAGGGTTTATTCAGCTGCTGTTTTTGCTTTTTCTGGTGATTATCCTCTGTTTTCCCTTCTGTGGTGTTCATCCCCGCTGGTAATTATCCCCCTTTTCCCTGCCAACTCTGTGAACTCCGGGGCTAATTTGAGCAGCGGAGAGCTCTGCCCCGTAATTTGACAGATGGGAGGCGTTATTGAGGGTTTTTCCTGGACCCATGATTGCAAGGAATGTGGGGAGGACTTCGGATTCCTCGGCACCCTCACGGGCCTTGAGACTGGAATAAAAAAAACTCCTGGGGGAAACTGGAATTAAAGATCCCTGCAAAAAAAAAAGAGGTGTTCAGCTCCTCCGTGCGGATTCCAGGGAATGGCTGAGGTTGGAAAAGCCCTTTAGGCTGGAATCCAGCTCTTCCAAGGTCCCCAAATGCCACATCCACGGGGTTCTTCAACCCTTCCAAACCTCCCTGAGCACTTCCAGTGCTTGGCCGGCCTTTCCAGGAAGGAATTTTCCCAAATAACCGACCTCAACTTTGCCAAGAGGCCCTTTCCTCTCCTTCTTTCCTTCGAACTGGGAGAGAAGAGCAGCCCTAAAACACAAATCCCACCTGGAGTTTCAGCTGGAAAACGTGTGGTTGGAATATTCTTGGCCTGGTTGATGCATCCATTTGATTTTTTTTTTTTTGTTTGCTTTTTTTGGGTTTTTATTTTAATCCAGAAGCAAAAAAAAAAAGATTCAGGCGTGGAATTCAGAGGAGTAATGGATTATCTGGAGACCTGAGAAGCTGAATTGTCCTAAAAAGCTCAAATGTGGGAAACTGGGTGGCCTGAGCTGGAACTGCCACGGAGAGGAAGAAATATTTCCCATTTTTTGAGGAGAATGTAGGATGGGAGCAACGGGAATATCTGGGGAGACGAGGGAGGAATGCACTGAGGAGAAAGGGACGGAACTGGGAGGATGAAAAATGGGAGTGGGGTCACCAGAGGGGTTGTGGGGAGGACGAGTTTGTGGTTGGAGGAACCTCTCGTGAGATTCCCAATCCCTGGGACAGCCAAAAGAGCCTCGGGAAAGAGATCCCAGGGAGCAGAGCCGGGAGGGGATGGAGCTGCTCACGCTGGGCCGTGAATTTTTGGGAAGCTGCTAAAATGGGAATGGGATTCTCTGATTTTTTTTTTTATGGGGTGGGATGGTTTGAAAGGCTTTTGCTGCTCCTTCCCTTCTGCTGCACTTCCCTTTGTTGGTTTGGGAAGAGGAGGAGGTGGCATCCAAAACCTTCTGAGGCTGAGGAGATTCCAGGATTTTTTGGGGCCTTCCTGGGGCATCTCCAGCCCAGCTCCTCTCACTTCTGCTTCTCCTGCCTGTGGTTTTCCTTCTGGAAGAGATTCCAAAGTCATTTTCAACTTTCTGGGATTGTGGTGAAGCTGGTCCAGGTGCTTCAGCTTCCTCAGAGCCATCGGGAAAATCGGGATGGAGACTTGGCCTGGGCTTTGTTCCCGTGGGGAAGGAGCTGAGTGGGGTTGGGAATTTCGGTGTCTGAGCTCCAGGACCTGAGGAGCTCCCCAAACTTCGCTGCTCCTGAGGGGATGGGGAGGAAAATTCCCCCTAGGAATGGTGGGGAGGGGCTGGAGAGAGTCCAGAGGAGGTCAGGGAAATGCTTGCAGGACTCTGGAGCAATTCTGCTCTGGGAGAGCTGGGAATGTTCCCCTGGAGAAGGGAAAATTCCAGGGAATGCTGAGAGTGGCTGAAGGGGCTCCAGGAGGATCTTAAAATATTTTTTAATTTATTAAGTTAATAATCAATATTATTAATATTAATATTAATTAATATTAACCCCACCTCAGTGGTGGGGTGGGGTGGGACAATCCTTTTTCTCCTGTGGTGGAGAGGTGATGGATGACAGCAGGAGGTTGAGAATCCTCAACTTCAGACCTTGGAGAGGGAATCCAACGGAGCTCCCTGCTCGGAATTCCTCATTTATTGACTTCAGCCTTCCCCTGATTTTCTCTTTTTCTTTGAGAAAACCCATAATTGCTGGATCCCAGAACACAGAGAANAGGACTCTGGAGCAATTCTGCTCTGGGAGAGCTGGGAATGTTCCCCTGGAGAAGGGAAAATTCCAGGGAATGCTGAGAGTGGCTGAAGGGGCTCCAGGAGGATCTTAAAATATTTTTTAATTTATTTTTTTTGTTTTGGGTTTTTTTTTTTTTTTTTTAAATCTTTAATATTATCTTGGTTTTGTCTCTGGTTTTATTTTGGTTTTTAGCCTTTGATTTTATTTGGGGTTTTGTCTCAAATTTCTCTCTTGTTTTTTGTCGAATTGTTCCATTTAAAAATACCAAACAGCACTGGGCTGTGTTTTGAATTCTGTCTGTGATGAACTAAAATTTTTATCAAAGTTTTTCAAGCTCTAGCCTTTTATAGCAACTCAGAAAGTCAAAAAACAAACATATTAATTATTAGGGATACTTAAAAAGCATAAAAATCCCTATTTTTAACTGACTGTGGTTTAATAGATCTGAATTTCTCTAAAGCTCCTAACTGAAATCCCACATTCTAACATCAGAGGGGGTCTAAATTCTTCATTTCCAACAGGAACGGTTAAAAAAAAAAAAAACACTTTCAGTTCTAAAACTGACCCCAAAATTTGATTATTTAATCAATTCTGTCCAGGTTAACGAGTGGCTTCACTCCACGGTGCCACCGGGATTGGGTTGATGCGGTTGGAGATGTTAGGGAGGGTTTGGAGAGCCAGGAATTTAATAAATCCCTTTAATTTATTAAGTTAATAATCAATATTATTAATATTAATATTAATTAATATTAACCCCACCTCAGTGGTGGGGTGGGGTGGGACAATCCTTTTTCTCCTGTGGTGGAGAGGTGATGGATGACAGCAGGAGGTTGAGAATCCTCAACTTCAGACCTTGGAGAGGGAATCCAACGGAGCTCCCTGCTCGGAATTCCTCATTTATTGACTTCAGCCTTCCCCTGATTTTCTCTTTTTCTTTGAGAAAACCCATAATTGCTGGATCCCAGAACACAGAGNAGTGGAGAATTCCCACATCCATAATAATCCTTCTCTTTCTGGCTCTCCCCTGGAGATCCCTGATTTCTGCCTTGGGATCCTTCCCTTTCCTCAGGGAAATTGAGCTTTTGGGAGTGTTGGGAAGAGCTGACCACAAAAGGTTGGGTCACAACATTTTCTAAAAATTTCTAAAATAGTTTTCTAAATATTTTTAAAATCTCCTTTAAAATATCGAATTTCTCCAAGATTCCAGTTGATCCTGGACCTGCTTACGGGGGAAAAGCTGAGATTTGGGATCCAGGTTGGCCAGGGGGGATGGATGGAGCACCTCAGAAGGTTTGGGGATGGATTTGAGGACCTAGGAAGGTTTGGGGGGCAGATTTTAGGATCTTAGAAGATTTTGGAATGGATTGGAGCACCTCAGAAGGTTTTGGTGATGGATTTGAGGAACTAAGAAGATTTTTTATATGGATTTTGACAGCTAAGAAAGTTTTGGTAATGGATCTGAGCCCCTCAGAAAATTTGGGGATGGATTTGAGCATCTAAAAATGTTTGGGGATGGATTTGAGGATCTCAGAAGGTTTGGGGGATGGATTTGAGTACCTGAAAAGGTTTTGGGGATGAATTTGAGGACCTAAAAAGGTTTTTTGATTGTATTTGAGGACTTAAGAAGGTTTTGGGGATGGTTTTTAGGATCTCGGAAGATTTGGGGAATGGATTTGAAGAACTGAGAATGTTTGGGCATGAATTTAACACCTCAGAAGGTTTGGGGGATGGATTTGAGCACCTAAAAAGGTTTGGGGGTGGATTTTAGCATCTCAGAAGGATGGATTTTAGGATCTTAGAAGATTTGGGGGATGGATTTTAGCACCTAAAAATGTTTGGGAATGGATTTGAAGAACTAAGAAGGTTTTGGGGATGGATTTTGACCCCTCAAAAGGTTTGGGGGATGGATTTGAGCACCTAAAAAGGTTTGGGGGAGGATTTTAGCATCTCAGAAGGATGGATTTTAGGATCTTAGAAGATTTGGGGGATGGATTTTAGCACCTAAAAATGTTTGGGAATGGATTTGAAGAACTAAGAAGGTTTTGGGGATGGATTTTTGTATCTTAGAAGGTTTTAAGGGTGGATTTGAGCACCTCAGAAAATTTTAGGAATGGCTTTTTTTATCTTCAAAGGTTTTGGGAATGGATTTTTTGATCTTCAAAGGTTTTGGGAATGGATTTTTGTACCTTAGAAGGTTTTAGAGATGGATTTGAGCACCTCAGAAACTTTTGGGAATGGATTTTAGGATCTTAGAAGATTTTAGAGATGGATTTGAGCACCTCAGAAGGTTTTGGGGATGGACTTTTGCATCTTAGAAAGTTTTAGGGATGGATTTGAGCACCTCAGAAGGTTTTGGGGATGGATTTGAGCACCTAAAATGTATTTTTGGACAGATTTTAACCCCTTTTGGTGGGATAGAACCCGGTGGGAGAGCCCTGGGCTGATTCCTGCCAGAGCCTGGAGCTGGCACTTGGGAAAAAAAAAAATTAAAAATACAAAAATTCCAGGAGCAAGTCAGGCTCTGGCTCCTCACAAGCCCTTGCTAGCGAGGGCATCCCGAGGCAGCCTGGTTGTGTAATGCCACAACAGCTGGAGAATCATTAAATTACCATCAGCTTTGGCTTTTAATTAATTCATTTTCTGGCGAGGAGCAGGTTGACAGCTGGTGCCTCGCTCAGGTGAGATTTGTTGTTGCATGTTGTTTGTTTTGTGAATTCCAAACGAGGCCGAGTTGGGTTCTTGGGGGTTTTTATTTTGTTGTTGTTTTGGTTTGGTTTTTTTTTTTTTTCGCCCTCCCTTGGCTCCCAGCAGTTCAAAGAGAGACGTTGTCCCTTCCCTGAGATGTTTGGGATCCAATTTCAGACGGAAAACAGGGTGGGGGTGGAGGAGGGAGGGATGAAACAGCCAAGGGGGGGATGAAACACCCGGGGGTGTGTGTGGGGGGGAGAGCCTTGGAGCTCTGCAGCTTTTCCTTGGATTCTGAGGATCCTTGGGATGCCTGGATTGGTGCAAATCACCCCAGAGGGGCTGCTCAGAGGGAAAATGGAAAAGCCATGGAGAGGGTTCAGCTGCTGGGATGGGAATCCTCGGGATGCTCCGAGCGAGAGCTGAGTTGGGAGTGAAGAATTCCAGAGTTGTTTTCTCCCAGTGCTCTCCTGAAGTGCTGCATCCCACAGAAGGACATCCTGGAATGCTCAGAATTCCAGGAAGTGTTGGTTAGAGGGAGCTTTAAAGTTATCCATGGATTGGGAATGTTCAGCCGTCCTGGGTGCTCCAGGCTCTGTCCATCCTGGTTTTTCTTTGCCCCTCTTTGTGCCCTCGGTGTTTTTTGGTTCCTCTTTCTCTTTGCTGGCGCCATCCCTGGTTTGTTCTGGGATCAATCAATCCGAAATTTGTCCAAATGATGGGCAGAGAGCAGCTGGACACGTCCCCCTGTGTCCCACATCCGCTGGGATCTGGCCATGGGGACATTCCTGCACCTCAGGAGTCCTTGGGCTCGGTGCTTTCAGATAAACTCCTCATCCTCTGCTGCTTGGGTGGAATTTTGGGGGGAAAATTCCACGTTTGTGCTGGAGGAATAAAAGGTTGGACATGAAATGTGCCAGGGCCAGGGCAGTGTCCTTGTCCCCTGTGCTGGCACTGCTGGGACAGCTCTGGAGAGACCTGGAGGGGCTGGAGAGGGAACAGGGAAGGGAACAGAGCTGGGAAAGGGATGGAGAATTCCTGAGGGAGACAGAGAATTCCTGAGGGATCTGGGAAAGGGACTGGGGAATTCCTTTGGGAATTGGGAAGGGACTGGGGAATTCCTGAGGGAACTGGGAAGGGACTGGGGAATTCCTGAGGGAACTGGGAAGGGACTGGAGAATTCCTTTGGGAATTGGGAAAGGGACTGGAGAATTCCTGAGGGAATTGGGAAGAGAATGGAGAATTCCTTTGGGAATTGGGAAGGGAATAGAGAATTCCTGAGGGAGTTGGGAAGGGAATGGAGAATTCCTGAGGGAATTGGGAAGGGAATGGAGAATTCCTGAGGGATTTGGGAAGGGAATTGGAGAATTCCTGAGGGAGCTGGGAAGGGAATGGAGAATTCCTGAGGGATTTGGGAAGGGAATTGGAGAATTCCTGAGGGATTTGGGAAGGGGCTGATCCTGGAGCAGAGGGGGCTCAGGGGGGCCCTGGTGGCTCTGCACAAGTCCCTGCCAGGAGGGGACAGCCGGGGGGGATTTGGGATCTGCTCCCAGGGAACAGGGACAGGAGCAGAGGGAACGGCCTCAGGGGAGGCTCCGGGTGGATTTTTGGGGAATTTCCTCCTGGAAAGGGTGCTCAGGGGAGGTTCGGAGGATTTTTGGGATGTGGGCCTTGTGGACAGGGGCAATGCTGGCCCTGGGCTGATCTCTGAGGGCTTTTCCCCCCTCAGCAATTCCATGATGGATTGATATTCCCAGCGGGCTCTTCCTGCACATCCTGCCCACGGCAATGACCCTTTCCTGTTTTTCCAGGGAGCCCGGGAGACCTTCGAGAGCTACTACAGGAAGCAGAGGAGAAAACAAGCACGGCTGGTGCTGCAGCCTCCCTCCAACATGGTCCGGAATGTCATCCCTGAAATCTCATCCCTAAAATCCCTGAAATCCCTGAAATCTCATCCCTGAAATCCCTGAAATCTCATCCTTTAAATGCCTGAAATCTCATCCCTGAAGTCCCCAAAATCTCATCCCAGAAATCCCTGAAATCCCTAAAATCCCTGAAATCTCATCCCTAAAATCCCCGAAATCTAATCCCTAAAATCCCTGAAATCTCATTCCTAAAATCTCTGAAATCTCATCCCTAAAATCCCTGAAATCCCTGAAATCTCATCCCTGAAATCCCTGAAATCTCTTCCCTAAAATCCCTGAAATCTAATCCCTAAAATCCATAAAATCTAATCCCTAAAATCTCTTCCCTAAAATCTCCTCCCTGAAATCCCTAAAATCCCTGAAATCTCTTCCCTAAAATCCCTGAACTCTCATCCCCGAAATCCTTGAAATCTCATCCCTAAAATCTCTGAAATCTCATCCCTAAAATCCCCAAAATCTCATCCCTGAAATCCTTGAAATCTCATCCCTAAAATCCCTGAAATCTCCTCCCTAAAACCTCATCCATTAAATCTCATCCCTGAAATCTCATCCCTGAAATCTCATCCCTAAAATCTCTGAAATCTCATCCCTAAAATCCTTGAAATCTCATCCCTAAAATCTCCTCCATAAAATCTCCTCCCTTAAATTCCCTGAAATCTCATCCATAAAATCTCATCCCTAAAATTCCTGAAATCCTGTCCCTAAATTCTCTGAAATCTCCTCCCTAAAACCCCTGAAATCTCCTCTCTAAAATCCTTAAAATCCCTGAAATCCCATCCCTAGAATCCCTGAAATCTCCTCCCTAAAACCTCATCCATAAAATCTCATCCCTGAAATCTCATCCCTAAAATCTCCTCCCTAAAATCTCATCCCTAATATCCCTGAAATCTCATCCCTAAAATCTCATCCCTAAAATTCCTGAAATCTCCTCCCTAAAATCCCTGAAATCTCTTCCCTAAAATCCCAGAAATCCCTGAGATCCCATCCCTAAATCCCCTTTTCCCTTCTCCCTGGATTCACCCTCTGCTCGCTCTCCCGTTGCAGCACGAGACCTTGGCTGGCTACAGGAAATATTTCCATCAGATTGTGGGGTAGGTGTTGCTTTTATTCCCAACCCTGCTGAAAACGGGGAGAGGGGCCCGGAAAAATCCGGGGGAGGAGCAAATGTTGGGATTTTCGGTGCTCCTGGAAACCAAAACGGGACAAAAAAACCAAAAATGGGACAAAAAAACCCAAAATGGGACCAAAATGGGACAAAAACAGGACAAAGATGGGATAAAAATTGGACAAAAACCAAAAATGAGACCAAAATGGGACAAAACCAAAAATGGGTCCAAAATGGGACAAAAATGGGAGAAAGGCAGGACAAAAACAGGACAGAAATGGGACCAAAATGGGACAAAACCAAGATAAAACCAGAAGAAAAATGGGACCAAAACCAAAAACAGGGCGAAAATGGGACCAAAAACCAAAAATGGGACAAAGACAGGACCAAAACAGGACCAAAATGGGACAAAACCCAAAACTGGAAAAAAATGGGATCAAAATGGGACCACAAAAACCAAAAATGGAACTAAAATTGGACAAAACCAGGACCAAAACAGGACAAAAACGGGACCAAACCCAAAAATGGGACCAAAACAAGAACAAAATGGGACTAAAATGGGACAAAACCAGGACAAAACCCCAAAACAGGACAAAAAGTAAAACCGGGACCAAAATGGGGCCAAAATGGGACCAAAAACCCCAAAAACGGGATCAACACGGGACAAAAAATCCAAAAACTGGACAAAAATGGAATCAAAATGGGACAAAAACAGGACAAAAAGTAAAACCGGGACCAAAATGGGGCCAAAATGGGACCAAAAATGGGACAAAAACAGGACAAAAACAACCAAAAAAAAAATGGGGCCAAACCAGGACCAAACTGAGACCAAAATGGGACAGAAACCAAAGAGGGGACAAAAATGGGACCAAAAATGGGACAAAAACAGGACCAAAAAAACCCAAAACAGGGACCAAAACAGGACCAAAACCCCAAACCCAAAACCTTTTTTTTTTTTCTTTTTTCGGTTTTGTGAATTTGAGCCGCTCGGCTGCAGGGAGAGAGCTGGGAACTCTTGGGAATTTGGGGAATTTTGGGTAATTTATTTCTGGGAATTTATTTCTGGGAATTTCTGGGAGATCTGGGAATTTCTGGGAAATTTGGGGAATTTCTGGGAATTTATTTCTGGGAATTTATTTCTGGGAATTTCTGGGAATTTGGGGGAATATCTGGGAGTTTTTGTGAGTTTCCAGGAATTTTGGGGAGTTTTTGTTAATTTCTTTCTGGGAATTTTTTTGTGAATTTCTTTCTGGGATTTTTTTTTTGTGAATTACTGGGAATTTCTGGGAATTCCTGGGAGTTTCTGGGAATTTTGGGGAAATTCTGCGAGTTTTGGGGAATTTCTTTCTGGGAATTTTGGGGAATTTCAGGGAATTTCTGGGAGTTTTGGGGAAATTCTTTCTGGGAATTTTTTGGAATCTCTTTCTGGGAATTTTTTAGAATTTCTGGAAATTTCTGTGAGGTTTTTTTAGTATCTGGGATTTTTTTGCAATTCCTGGGAATTTCTGGGAATTTCTTTTGGGGATTTTTTTTTTGAATTTCTGGGAATTTCTTTTGGGGATTTTTTTTTGAATTTCTGGGAATTTTTGTGAATTTCTGGGAGTTCTTTAGATAAAACATTTTTCCCTGTACCTGAAACATTTTTCCCTGTGGATAAAGAGTTTTTCCCTGCTGGAACCCAGTGCTGGAAAAAAATGGGATTTGAACTCACTCCTGTAACCCAGGGCTGGTAAAAATGAGGGAATAAAGTCACTGCTGTAACCAAAATCTGATAAAAATGAGGATTTTTCCTCACTGCTCTTACCCAGGGCAGGGAAAAATTGGATTTGAACTCACTGGTGTAACCCAGTGCTGGTAAAAATGAGGGAATAAAGTCACTGCTGTAATCAAAATCTGGTAAAAAATTGGATTTTTTCCTTACTGCTGTATCCCGGGACTGGAAAAAATTGGATTTCCCCTCACTGCCATAACCCATTTCTGGTAAAAATGTGGGAATAAAACATTTGGAGCTAATAATAAATAATAATAAATAAATAAATAATAATAAAACATTCACCAGCTCCCCCAAACCCGCAACCCGCGGCTCGGGGAGGGGCTTCATTTCACCTCCTGGATTTCAACTTTTGGGTGGAATTTTCTGCTTTTTCCAGGTTTTTCGTGGTGGAGGATCACATCCTGCACACCACGCAGGGCCTGGTCAATCGAGCCTATCTCGATGAGCTGTGGGAGATGGCCCTGTCCAAAACCATCGCTGCCCTGAGGACTCACTCCGTGAGTAAAAATCCCAGGAGAGCTCAGCTGTTGCTTGACTCCCCCTGACACGCTGCAATTCTGCCCCTTTTTTTCCCTTTTTTCCCTTTTTTTTCCTCACTTTTCCAATGGGCGTTTCAAAGAGCCACACAGGCAGGCAGATAATTCTCTCACTCTCTCTCTCTCTCTGGAGTTTTTGGAGCCCCGTGGTTTCCCTGCCGACGTTTTCCAAGAGGAAAACGAATTTTTAAGTCTAGATTTTCACGTTTTAGGTTTAGATTTGCGTGTCGTTGTTTTCAGTCCTTGTTTTTTGAGGAGAAGCGGCAGAGGGAGGGGATTTGTCCCAGAAAAATCGGGGTGAGGGGAAAGGAAATTTTTGGCACACTGAGGTGTGACCTGGTTTTGAGACAGAATGAGAGAATCCCAGGGTGGTTTGGGTTGGAAGGGACCTTAAAAATCAAATTTCCTGGCTGTGAATGGGCTGAGAAATGGTGTGGAAATGGGGTGAAATTTGAGTGAAAATTGGCTGGAAATAGGGTGAGAAATGGGCTGGAAATGGGCTAAAAATGGGGTGAAAAATGGCTGGAAATGGGGTGAAAATGGGGTGGAAATGGGGTGAAAAATGGGGTGAAAAATGACTGGAAATGGGCTGGAAATCGGGTGTAAAACCAAATCCAGAGAGAGAGAAAAGCTCAGGAGCACCTTGGGAGAAAATATTTGATACAGGATTGGAAAATCCCAGAGTGTTTGGGGTTGGAAGGGACCTTAAAAATCACCTTGACCCCGTAAATTTCATGGCTGAAAAGGGGCTGGAAATGGGGTGAGAAATGGACTCAAAATGGGGTGAAAAATGGCTGAAAAATGGGGTGAAAATGGGCAGAAAAGCGAAATCCAGAGAGAGAACCTCAGGAGCATTTTGGGTGAAAATATTTGAGACAGNGGTGAAAAATGGCTGAAAAATGGGGTGAAAAATGGCTGAAAAATGGGGTGAAAATGGGCAGAAAAGCGAAATCCAGAGAGAGAACCTCAGGAGCATTTTGGGTGAAAATATTTGATACAGGCTTGGAAAATCCCAGAGTGTTTGGGGTTGGAAGGGACCTTAAAAATCACCTTGACCCCTTAAATTCCTGGCTGAAAAGCTGGAAATGGGGTGAGAAATGTGCTGAAAATGTGCTGAAAATTTGCTGAAAATATACCGAAAATGTGCTGAAAATGTGCTGCACCCCCAAATCCTGGTGTTCTCCGTCCCCATCCAGGTGAATTTGCCTCCTCCCCGCTGAGCTCCCGTGCTCCCAGAGGGGATAAACACCAACCCCACCCCGGGCTGCAAACCTGTGTTTGTTTTGGTTTCAAGTGGGATTTTCTGGCAGCAGGAGGTTGAGCCAGGCCCAACCATGGGGTTTAGGGTTTTTTTTTTTTGGTGTTCCCAGCTTTGTTGCCACTCTGTTTGTTTCAAGTGCTGCCAGGGGAGGCTTTTCCAGCAAACCCCAAACATTCCCTGATTTCCCAACCTCGTGGCCGCCACTCGGAGCGCTCCCAGTTAAACCAGTGCTCCCCTAACTGGGATTTGAAAGCAGGGGGGTCTCACCCCTGCTGAGGTTGTTTCCATTCTTCCAAGGCAGACAAATTTATCCCTGGATTTTCCTCCTCGCCGCAGACAGGGACATCTTTAATCACTTGTGATGCTTCGGGGCATTATCTTTCTTCCTGCCTCTCCTTTTTGGACAGGGAGATGGAAAACGTGTGTCTCCCAGTCCTTCCTGCTGATTAATGGAGCCATTCCTCCTGGAGTTTCCAGCGAGCCTTAAATCCCTCTCTCTCTTTTCCAGCCTGGATTCTATATTTGGGCAGGCTCTGTCTCAAACTTCACATTTTTTCAGCGCGGGGAGGGTTTTTTTGGCTGCTCCCAGCCAGCCTGGCGGGGACTGGGGTGGCTCTGGGGATGCTGAGCTGTGTCTTGGGGGTTTGGAGCAGGATAAAATCCCTGTGCTGGAGTTGGAATCCGGCGTGTTTTCCCTCAGCCCAGGCCGTGGATGCCTGCCTGAGATGCTTCATTACCGTCAGACACAACACGGTAAATATTAAATGAGAGTTGATGTCCCCATCCCACGGTGACAATCCAGCTCCTGCCTCTGCCCAGCAGCTCTTGGGTATCATTTGAGATTGTTTCCCCCCAAAAAAAAACTGGGGGAGAGGGGGAAAAGCAACTTTTTGACACCTGGTTTGAGATAGAATTGGAAAATCCCAGAGTGGTTTGGGTTGGAAGGGACCGTAAAGATCATCTTGATACCGTAAATTTCCTGGCTGTGAATGGGCTGAGAAATAGGGAGGGAATGGGGTGGAAATGGGCTGAGAAAGGCTGAAAATTGAGAGAGAAATGGGCTGGAAATGGGGTGAGAAATGGGGTGAAAAAAACCTGAAAACGAGGAGAGAAATGGGCTAAAAATGGGGAGAGAGAAAGGCTGAAAATGGGTGAGAAATGTGCTGAAAATGGGATTAGAAATGGGCTGTAAATGAGGTGAAAATGTGCTGAGAAAGGCTGAAAATGGATGAGAAATGTGCTGAGAAGTGGGCTGAAAATGGGGTGAGAAATGGGGCGAGAAATGGGGTGAAAAGTGGGCCCCAGACCTGGCTGAAAATGTGGTCAGAATTGGGCTGGAAATGGGCTGAGAAAGGCTGAAAATGGGAGAGAAATGTCCTGAAAATGGGGTGAGAAATGGGCTTGAAATGGGGTGAGGAATGGGGTGAAAATGGGTTGGAAATGTGCTGAGAAATGGGCTGAAAATGGGGTGAGAAATGGGCTGGAAATGTTCTGTAAATGGTGTGAAAAAGTGCTGAGAAAGGCTGAAAATGGGTGAGAAATGTACTGAGAAATGGGGTTAGAAATGGGCTGAAAAAACAAATCCAGGGAGAGAGAGAACCCCAGGAGCATCTCGGGTGAAAATCTGGGAAGTGAACAGGAGCACCAGGCTCAGGTATCCCTGGGGCACCCCAAATATCTCTAGGACACCCCAGGTATCTCTGGGGCACCCCAGATATTTCTGGGACACCCCAAATATCTCTGATGCCCCCCTCCCAGGTATCCCTGGGACACCCCAAAGCCTCCTGCAGCCCGGGGAGCAGCTGTGGGATCAGAGCCACCCTCCTCAGCCAGCCTGTCCTGCCCCTCACAGCACCCAGACCTGGGCACCAGTTCTGGGTGTCCTGCCAGCCCAGAGGGGCTCGGGGCAGGGATCCGGGCTGTGCCACCCCCTCACAGCCCCCAGACCTGGGATCTCGGTGCCCTGTCAGTCCAGCAGAGCTCGGGACAGAGCTCTGGGCTGTGCCCCCCCCTCACAGTGCAGTCCCCAGACCTGGGTTCTCGGGGTTCTGCCAGTCCAGTGGGGCTCAAAGCAGAGCTCTGGGCTGTGCCATCCCCTCACAGCCCTCCAGTCCTGGTTTCTCAGTGCCCTGACAGCCCAGAAGGGCTCAGGGCAGGCTCTGGGCTGTGTCACCCCCTCACAGCCCCCAGACCTGGGATCTCGGGGTTCTGCCAGCCCAGCAGGGCTTGGGGCAGAGCTCTGGGCTGTGCCCCCCCCTCACAGTGCAGTCCCCAGACCTGGGTTCTCGGGGTTCTGCCAGCCCAGCAGGGCTTGGGGCAGAGCTCTGGGCTGTGCCCCCCCCTCACAGTGCAGTCCCCAGACCTGGGTTCTCGGGGTTCTGCCAGCCCAGCAGGGCTTGGGGCAGAGCTCTGGGCTGTGCCATCCCCTCACAGCCCCCAGACCTGGGATCTCGGGGTTCTGCCAGCCCAGCAGGGCTTGGGGCAGAGCTCTGGGCTGTGTCATCCCCTCACAGCCCCCAGACCTGGGTTCCCAGTGCCCTGCCAGCCCAGAGGGGCTCAGGGCAGGGCTCTGGGCTGTGCCACCCCCTCACAGCCCCGTCTGTTTCTCTCCCCTCCTCTGCAGTCCTACTGCTCTGACCCCAGCCTGGTGCTGGACCTGAAGAACCTCATTGTGCTCTTCGCTGACACGCTGCAGGTACGTGGGGCTGTGGGGTGTCCTGGGGGCCCAGCCCAGCCTCCCTGCCCCAACTGGGCTGGACAAGTTCCTGGGTTTGGGTTTTGTGGGTGTGGAGCAGCTGAGGGACAGTCTGGGCAAAAGNAGCAGCTGAGGGACAGGCTGGGCAAAAGGAGCAAAGCTTTGGTCACCTCACCCAACCCTGGGGCATGGGGCAGCTCAGGGTGCCTTGGGCTGGGTTTGAAGGGAAAAGCATCCCTTGGGATGGGGAATGCAAACCCCAAAGCTGGCAGTTCCTGGGATTTGGGAATTCAGGGGCTGTCAGGCAGAGCTCTGGGCAGAGCAAGAACAGTTCTTGATTAGAACTGAAATAAAAATGCCGAGNCCTGCCAGCCCAGAGGGGCTCAGGGCAGGGCTCTGGGCTGTGCCACCCCCTCACAGCCCCGTCTGTTTCTCTCCCCTCCTCTGCAGTCCTACTGCTCTGACCCCAGCCTGGTGCTGGACCTGAAGAACCTCATTGTGCTCTTCGCTGACACGCTGCAGGTACGTGGGGCTGTGGGGTGTCCTGGGGGGCCCAGCCCAGCCTCCCTGCCCCAACTGGGCTGGACAAGTTCCTGGGTTTGGGTTTTGTGGGTGTGGAGCAGCTGAGGGACAGTCTGGGCAAGAGGAGCAAAGCTTTGGTCACCTCACCCAACCCTGGGGCATGGGGCAGCTCGGGGTGCCTTGGGCTGGGTTTGAAGGGAAAAGCATCCCTTGGGATGGGGAATGCAAACCCCAAAGCTGGCAGTTCCTGGGATTTGGGAATTCAGGGGCTGTCAGGCAGAGCTCTGGGCAGAGCAAGAACAGTTCTTGATTAGAACTGAAATAAAAATGCCGAGCTCCAAAGCCAAGCCCTGTGAGAGTGAGGGTGCCAGCTGTCCCCTGTGTGTCAGGGCTTGGTGGCAGTGCCATCCCATGGTGGCTGCAGCCCTCCTGCAGTGGCAGAGGTGGCTCTGCTGGAGCAGGGATCCAGGATGGGATGGGTCCTGGCATGGATAAAGCAAACTGCCCCAGCTGGTTTGGAACAGCTGGGCCATGGACAGAGGGTGATCCCAGCCCAATTCCAACAGCTGGGATGGAATCCCCAAATTTGGGGACATTTTACACTGCACTCCAGGACAGTCAGTCACCCCCCAAACCCCTCCAGCAGCACCAGGGGTGGTGCCAGAGGAGGATTTGCCCCTGTCCAGTACAGACAGCGTTCCCAAGCTGTTGCTCCATTCCCTTCCCTCCTGCTCTCCAGGGTTATGGCTTCCCCGTGAACCAGCTCTTCGACATGCTGCTGGAGATCCAGGACCAGTACAGCGAGACCCTGCTGAAGAAATGGGCTGGAGTGTTCAGGTGAGAGGGTCCCAGAGAGACACCTGAGAGCCCCCGGGCTGAGGGGTTTGGGGCCCTGCCTGGGGTTCAGTGAGGGGTTCATTACAGGAGCGTGGGATGGGATGGGGAAGCCCATCCTTAAATTCCATCCCTGCTGTGGGAAAAATCCAGAGGAGGCTCCAGAGCTGCTGCAGGGCTGGAATCAGGCTGGGAGAGCTGGGAATGTTCCCCTGGAGAAGGGAAAATTCCAGGGAATGCTGAGAGTGGCTGAAGGGGCTCCAGGAGAGCTGGAGAGGGAGTGGGGACAGGAAATGGGACAAAGAGGGGAGAGCAGAGAGCAGGAATTTGGGCTTGGCTTTGTCAGGGATAAATCCAAGCCCAAATNCCCTCGCTCCATCCCCAAGCTGTGGCTGCCTTGGGAGATCCCTGGATGCTGCTGCAGGAATTTGGGATTCTGATTCTGGGAATTGGGAATCTGGGAATCTGGTCCCAGCCTCTGGTAATCTCCTGAGCCAGCAGGAAATCTTTCCCCTCCCAAGTCTCTCCCTAAATCTTCTTTTCTCTGCCCAGAACTATCCTTGACTCCGATAACTACAGCCCCATCCCGGTGCCAGATGAAGAAATTTATAAAAAAATCCTTGGGCAGTTCCCATTCCAGGATGCTGAGCTGGAAAAGGTAAATCTTGGAATGTGGGGAACAGCCTGGCCTGGCTGCTGGGGCAGCAGAACCTCCTGGGCATTAAAAGGATCCAAAAAAAAAACCAAAACCCTAACCCAAATAAACAGTTAAAGGGAAAGAAAATAATGGGAAAGAACAAATATTCCTCCCATTTCTCCTGGTGTGGGTGAGGAAAGTGTGATTTGTGTTCCTCTCAGGGTGTTCTCACACTTCCACTGGCATTTTATTCCCACTTTATGGATCCTGGGATTGATCTTTTTTTGGTTTAATCTCATATTTAGAGAAAAAAAGAACAAAAAATGTGGGAAATTGTGGTCTTTGCAGAGTGTGTGCTTGGCAAACCAAAGTGCGTCCAGGTGTGCCCAAAATCCCAAATCCACACCTGGCAGGCAGCAATTCCAACCCTGGGGATCCCAGCCAAGAGTTCAGATTTTGGGGTCCTGCCCCAAAAATCAGTCCTGGGCTTCAGCTGCTCCCTGCAGCTCCCAGCTTGGAGCAATGGGGGGAAAGCTGGGAAAATTTGGGGTGGAAAAGCCAAAAAAACCCCCAAATTTGAGGATGGAAATTTTGGGGTGGTTGGGCAGCAGCTGAGAGAGGTGAACAGGAAAACCCCAAATGTGGGGTTGGAAAATTCAGGATTTTGGAGTGGTTGGGCAGCAGCTGGGGGGAAATGAGCAGGAAAACCCCAAATCTGGGGGTAGAAAATCCATTTTTTCCTGGATTTCGGGGTGGTTGGGCAGTACGTGGGGAAGGTGAGCAGGAAAACCCCAAATCAGGGGTTGGAAAATCCATTTCCTCCTGGATTTGGGGGTTTTTGGGCAGCACCTGGGGGAGATGAGCAGGAAAACCTCAAATTGAGGGTTGGAAAATTCAGAATTTTGGGGTGGATGGGCAGTACCTGGGGGAGGTGAGCAGGAAAACCCCAAATTTGGGAAAATTCTGGATTTTGAAGTGGTTGGGCAGCAGCTGGGGAAGGTGAACAAGAACATCCCAAATCTGGGATTAGAAAATCCTGGATTTTGGGGTGGTTGGGCAGCAGCTGGGGGGAAATGAGCAGGAAAACCCCAAATTTGGGGTTGGAAAATCCATTTTTTCCTGGATTTTGGGGTGGTTGGGCAGCAGCTGGGAGAGTTGAGCAGGAAAACCCCCTCATGCCTGATGGGGGAGGAATTCCAGCTGAATTCCCAAGGAAGGAGGGGAAGGAAGTTGGGAGAGGGGATGAGGGAATGACCCCCAACCCCTCCTGCTCCAGGGGCCATTTGTGATTCCCTCTTGGCTGAAGTGTTTATAAAACCCCAGATAAATCCCAAAATTCCTTTGCTTCCATGCCCCTTCCCTCCCTCTGGAATTCTCTCTGGTGTTTTCCAGCAAGCCTTCCCAAAGAAATTCCCCTTCTCGGAGTTCGTGCCCAAGGTTTACGGGCAGATCAAGGAGTTCATCTACGCCTGCCTCAAGTTCTCCGAGGATCTGCATCTCAGGTGGGCAATGTTGGCTCTGGGAGAGCTCAGCTGGACAGAAATTGGGATTAAAACGTGGATTAAAATCGGGATTCTGCCCCCTGGCCAGGCTGGAAGTGGCCCTGGAGCAGTGGGATCTTGGCTGGTGTGGTGGTTTGGACACGGGTGTGTGCTGAGGGGACAGGAACCTCCCTTGGGATGGGGAATGCAAACCCCAAAGCTGGCAGTTCCTGGGATTTGGGAATTCAGGGGCTGTCAGGCAGAGCTCTGGGCAGAGCAAGAACAGTTCTTGATTAGAACTGAAATAAAAATGCCGAGCTCCAAAGCCAAGCCCTGTGAGAGTGAGGGTGCCAGCTGTCCCCTGTGTGTCAGGGCTTGGTGGCAGTGCCATCCCATGGTGGCTGCAGCCCTCCTGCAGTGGCAGAGGTGGCTCTGCTGGAGCAGGGATCCTGGAGAAAGGGGGAGTTTTCCTCTGGAGCTGCAGTGGGGAGAGCTGGGGCTGCTGTTCCTCTGGGAATGCAGTGGGAAAGGATCCTTGGTGTTCCCAAATCCCAGATTGGATCCAGGGGGGAATGTTTGGTGTTCCCAAATCCCAGATTGGATCCAGGTTTGCTTATCACCAGGGCCTGCTGGAACATCTCTGATCCCCCCCAAACCTTCCCTCCCTGCTTCCCAAGGGATGGGAACTCCGTGGTTCCATGAAACTGCTGTCAGGAGGACTCTGAGGGTTGGATTTTTGGTCAGGAGCGAGTTTCAGCTGCTGGTTTCGTGCTTTTGTTTTTCTTGTTTCTTCGAGGAGTTTATACACAAATAATAGGATTTTCAAATTTATTTATTTATTTATTTTTAATTAAGAAAAAAAAAAAAAAAA
>VXBV01007293.1:42149-52626 GCA_013400355.1 Certhia brachydactyla
CTGGGAGCTTGGGAATTGGGAATTGGTGTGTGGGAGGGTGGGGAGGGTCTGTTCTGGAATTCCCAGATTTGCTGTGGCTGCCCCTGGATCCCTGGGAATGTCCCAGGCCAGGTTGGATCCACCTGGGACAGTGGGAGGGGTCCCTGGAGTTGGATCCAGATGGGATTTCAGGTCCTTCCCCACCCAACCCATTCCAGGATTCCGGAGCTGTGCTGTGCTCAGGAGCCCCTCTGTGGAATTCCAGGGATCCCTGGAAGTTTTTTCCTTCTAAACCCCTGCCCTGTGACCTCACTCATTCCTGCAGCTTTCCCAGTTTTCCTCTGAGCTCCCTTCCAGCCCAAACCATTTCATGGCTCTGGCATTTGGTGCCGAAAGCCTGGAAAGGGCTGAGAGGGAATTTTGGGGGGGATTTGCTTTGGGGTTTCACCACTGGAGAACTTTGCCCTGGTACTGAACCTACAAATGCCCAGTGCTGGGGGCAGGGATGTGCTGATCCATGGGCTGGACCAGCCCTTCCTGGATGGGATTGAGAAATGTGGGAATTGCAGGTGTTCATCCACCTCTCCTCCTGAAACATGGATAAAAACGCCTAAAAATCGTTCTAATAAAAAAAAAACTTAATGAAAATATAATTTTTGATAACAAAATTGATCTGTTTCAAACATCAGCTCCCCTGAGCTCTGCAGGGCTGCTCAGAGTTGAGCAAGGGGGAGTCAGGAAGGAGGATGAGAATTCCCGGTGATTTTCTTTCCATGGAGCACCTTGAAAATTCCTCTTTTTTAAATTTCGCTTGGCAGCTCCACGGAAGTCGATGACATGATCAGAAAATCCACAAATCTGCTGCTGACCCGGACCCTGAGCAACTGTTTACTGAATGTCATCAAGAGGAAAAATGTTGGATTGACAGAGGTGGGATGTGGATTCCCTTGGGAATGGAGGGATGGGACCCAGGGAATGGTTTCAGACTGGGAAAGGGGAGCTTGGTCTGGGAGCTTGGGAATTGGGAATTGGTGTGTGGGAGGGTGGGGAGGGTCTGTTCTGGAATTCCCAGATTTGCTGTGGCTGCCCCTGGATCCCTGGGAATGTCCCAGGCCAGGTTGGATCCACCTGGGACAGTGGGAGGGGTCCCTGGAGTTGGATCCAGATGGGATTTCAGGTCCTTTCCCACCCAACCCATTCCAGGATTCCGGAGCTGTGCTGTGCTCAGGAGCCCCTCTGTGGAATTCCAGGGATCCCTGGAAGTTTTTTCCTTCTAAACCCCTGCCCTGTGACCTCACTCATTCCTGCAGCTTTCCCAGTTTTCCTCTGAGCTCCCTTCCAGCCCAAACCATTTCATGGCTCTGGCATTTGGTGCCGAAAGCCTGGAAAGGGCTGAGAGGGAATNTTGCTGGGTGGGAGGGTGGGGAGGGGCTGGAATGGAATTCCCAGAGCAGCTGGAATTCCCTGGGAATGTCCCAGGCCAGGTTGGATCCATTGGGGCTTGGAGCATTCTGGGATGGTGGGAGGTGTTGGGGTCAGGATCAGATCATCTTTGAAGATCCCTTCCCACCCAAACCATTCCTGGATTGTGATTCCAGGGCAGGGTGACAGCAGGAGGTCCCTTGGAACTCCTTCAAGCACCTCCAGGGGTGCTGGTTTGGAGCATTCCATGAAATATTTGCTGGGAAATCCGTGGGACTGCTCAGGGAAGAAACTTTGGACTGTGAGAACATGAAGAGATTTCTTTGCTACTGCTTGTGAATTTTGTCCTCTTCATTTTGGGGACTGTTAAAAATCTGCATGAAATTCAGAGGGCTTCAGGGAAGTTCCAAGAGGGAAATGTGAGGGAATTAGGGAGCAATCCTGGTTTTCAGCTGACGTTTGAGGTGGTTTCAGCACATTGCTGCAGCACAACCCCAAATTTTGGGATTTTCTTTCCGTGGTCTGTTCTTTTTCCTGTACAAAATGAGCTTTCTGATGATTTTAATCCATGTTAAAAAATCCCAGGTTCCCAGGGCAGGTGGGACCTCTGTGTGCTGGTATTAAATTTAAACAAGGAGTTATTAATTGATAAAAAATTATTAATTTACTTAATTATTGCTGCCTCGGATCGTGTTGAGCACGGCTTTCCCTTCCCAATTTTTCATTTCTCCCTGACATCCCCCAACTTCTCTGGACACCTTGAACCCTCTCTGCACCTTTCCAGGGTCTTTTTTCCTTTCCCAATATCCAGGCTGAACCTCTCAAGGAGGTCCAAGGACACCTCTCAAGGTGTCACCACTGCCTTTCTGATGTCACCAGCGCCCGTGCTGGCATCTCTGTGGTGTCTGTACCTGCACCTTGGAGGGGAGCCCTGAGTGACAGCTCAATGTAGGAAAGTCCTTCCAAAAATAAAAAATCACCTCCCGTGGTGTTAGTGGCTGTCATGGGAAATGCTTCCATCCCCCAGATTTAACTTGGATTTAGCTGTTGTGAAAAGAGGAGACTGGAGCCCTTTGTCAAAGTTCTCCACCCCCAAATCTCTCCCCTGATAGGGAAAGTTAATTAGAAAATCTTTGTTAATTCAAAAGCCAAACTGGACTCTTGGTTGTTGTCTCTCTCCAGGTTGTTTATTATTTTCTCAGCAGCAATTTCTGCACCCCAGGCTTTCCACCAGCTTGGCCTGAGGCAGAAAAGGCCCCAAAAAGCCTCCAAGCCCCAGAATCCAGGTTCTCTGCCAGACAATTCCCCCAATTGTCCCCAAGAAGGGACATTATTTCTCCTTTTCTGCCCAGAACCAACTCAATCTCTGTGCACGGGACACTGGGGCAAATTGTGCCCAATGTTCCTGTGTGCCCAAGCCTGCAGAATGTGCAGGAGATGGAGAAGGAGGAAGAAGCCTGAAAGCCAGCAGGATCCTCCAGCTTGTCTCCATCTCCTTGCCATGCTAAGCAAGGCCCAAATCTCCATTTCTCCATCCCCTGGCATCAATTCCATCTTCTGCTGGGATCTCCTTGCCATTCTGGAAAGTTCTGTTCCATCCCAGAGCCTGGGCAGCCCTTTGCATGGCCCAAGGTTAAAAGGAGGATTTGTCAGAGGGTTTGGATCCCTCACAACACGCACAGGAACATTCTCTGTGTTCTGGGATCCAACACTTGGGGCAAAGCTCGGGGTGTTTGCACATTGTCACCTTTTTCACACCAGGCTGGTGGAATTGCCCAGCCCTGGCACCTCAAAGCCTTCCTTGCCTTCCCAGCTCGTCCAGATCATCATCAACACCACCCACCTGGAGAAATCCTGCAAGTTCCTGGAGGAGTTCATCACCAACATCACCAACGTTCTGCCCGAGACCGTCCACACCACCAAACTCTACGGGACCACCACCTTCAAGGTGAGCAGGGCAGGGTCCCTGGCACCTCTGGGAGGGCTCTGCTGCAGGAGGGCAGCTGGGCTGAGCCTAAGGATAAGCCAGGCCTATTTCGGGAAGGTTGCGCCATCGCGGTTTTGGGTTTGTCCTTCGGGAACGTTGCTCCTGTCGAGATCGTGGGAGGTTTGCTCCTTAACTTCCAGCCCTAATTAGCTTAGGGATTAAGGAGGTTTTAAACAAAAACCTGATGATTTATTTCTTATTTAAATAAATCCTGGCTTTGCTGTTGGGAGTGCTGTGTCGTGGACAGCAGGCTCCTCTTCCACCCAGGACAAAAGAGTTCCAGAATTTACATTTCTCCATCTTTCCGCTCCTTTTAGCATTATCCCCTAAAAGTCAGGGCTGATGGAAACTCCCAGATTTTCCAACCTTTAAATCCCAGATTTTCCTTTCAATGCCATGCTTCCCCCAGATGCTTGATGTGGGATCTGGTTGGGTCAAGGGTGGGCTGTCTGAGCTGTGTCCCGTGGAGATCCAGAGGTGGGAACAGCAGGAATGGCGTTGGTAACTTGGGGTAACTCAGTCTCATGTGCCCAGGGAAGTCCATCCTGGCATTATCCACCTTTTTTGACCCAAACCTGAACGTCCTACCCTTGTCCTGGCAGGGAGGCTGCTGAGCCCCAGCCCTGCTCTGGCTTTGGTGGGGTTTCCATAGGGGGTGTTCCTCTCCCACCTCAGAACCACGGGATATTCTGAGCTGTGGGATCATCAGCTCTTGGATCCTTCAGGGACCAAACCACAACCAACACCAGGCTCCCACCAGTGGAGCCAATCTCTGCTCCGTCTCCTCTGGATTTCTCCTCAGGTCCCATCAGGGGCAGAATCCAGCGTGGTCCTGCCCACCACAACCTGGGGTGGTCCCTGTCCCACCAGCCTGAGGCTGCAGCAGCCCCCTTCAGCTTTAGGGTTGTGTCACCTCCTGAAAGGTCTAAAAGTTGGGTGGAGATCACACCCCATTAGAGGGTGGTGTGAAGCCCCCATCCCATGTGGGATCTCAGTGGGGTGCAGTCCCCATCCCGTGTGGGATTTCATTGGAGTGGAGCCCCCTTCCCATGTGGGGTCTCAGTGGTGTGGATTCCCAATCCCATGTGGGATCTCAGTGGTGTGCAGTCCCCATCCCGTGTGGGATTTCATTGGAGTGGAGCCCCCATCCATGTAGGGTTTTGGTGGTGTGGAGCCCCTATTCCATGTGGGGTTTTGGTGGTTTGGAGCCCCCATCCCATTTAGGATCTCAGTGGTGTGGAACCCCCATCCTATGTGGGATTTCATTGGAGTGGAGTCCCCCTCCCCATGTGAGATTTCTTTGGTGTGGATTCCCCATCCCATGTGGGGTCTCAGTGGGGTGCAGCCACCATCCCATGTGGGGTTTTAGTGGGGTGCAGCCCCCATTCCATGTGGGATTTCATTTGAGTGGAGCCCCCATTCCATGTAGGGTTTTAGTGGGGTGCAGCCCCCATTCCATGTGGGATTTCATTGGAGTGGAGCCCCCATTCCATGTGGGGTTTTGGTGACATGGAACCTCCATTCCATGTGGGATCTCAGTGGTGTGGGTTCCCAATCCCATGTAGGGTTTTTGTGGGGTGGAGCCCCCATTCCATGTGGGATCTCAGTGGTGTGGATCCCCCATCCCACATCATGTCCCGTTCCCAGGACGCCCGGCACGCTGCCGAGGAGGAGATCTACACCAACCTCAACCAGAAGATTGACCAGTTCCTGCAGCTGGCCGACTACGACTGGATGGCCCCGGAGCCGGGCAGCAGGGCCAGTGACTACCTGGTGGATCTCATCGGCTTCCTGCGCAGCACCTTCGCCGTCTTCACCCACCTCCCGGTGAGACACACCTTCCCTGCCTCCCTCCTGCTCGGGGATCTCCTGGTCTGCAGCCCCCATCCCATTTAGGGTCTCAGTGGGGTGGAGCCCCCATTCCATGCGGGATCTCAGTAGTGTGAAGCCCCCATCCCATGTGGGGTTTTGGTGGTGTGGATCCACCATTCCATGTGAGATTTCATTGGAGTGGAGCCGCCATCTCATTTAGGATCTCAGTGGTGTGGAGCCCCCATCCCATGTGGGATTTCATTGAAATGGAGCCCCCATCCCATGTGGGATTTCATTGAAGTGGAGCCCCCATCCATGTAGGGTCTCCTTGGTGTGGAGCCNGTAGGGTCCATGTAGGGGCTCCTTGGTGTGGAGCCCCCATCCCATGTGGGATCTCAGTGGAGTGGATCCCCTATCCCATGTGGGGTTTTTGTGGTGTGGAGCCCTCATTCCATGCAGGATTTCATTGGAGTGGATCTCCCATCCCCTGTGGAGTTTTGGTGGGATGGTGCCTCCATCCCATGTGGGGTTTTTGTGGTGTGAAACCCCCATCCCATTTAGGGTCTCAGTGTGGTGAAGCTCCCATCTTACGTGGAATCTCAGTGCTGTGGATTCCCCATCCCATGTGAGGTTTTTGTGGTGTGGAGCCCCCATTCCATGTGGGGTTTTTGTGGTGTGGAGCCCCCATTCCATGTGGGGTTTTGGTGGTGTGGAGCCCCCATTCCATGTGGGGTTTTGGTGGTGTGGAGCCCCCATTCCATGTGGGGTTTTTGTGGTGTGGAGGCCCCATTCCATGTGGGGTTTTGGTGGGAACAGGGCCCGGTCCCGTTGAGGATGTAGGAACAATCCTGGTTTTAAAGCAAATATTTGATGTGTCACCACAAGCTGGGCTTAGGCAGGCCTCTCCCAGTTATTTACAAATCTGATTTTGTGGCCTCAAGGCTCTGTCCCAGCCCACCATGGACCAGCAGGACCCTGATTTATTCCCCACCTGTATTTTAGATATTTTAACTTCCAATTAATGGCCATCCAGGATACTTTTTTCCCTGGAAAATCCAGCCTTTGGGTTTATCCAGTCCCTGATGCCTCCCATCCCAAAATTGCTCCCTTGGAAGGCACCATATGTTTCTTTCTCCCCTCTGCTGTCACAGTCCCTGTGTTTACGCTGCTGTTGCCATCAGAAATGTGCTTGATGTTGCTTTTTGCAGTCAGCTGAGTGGTGTCTCCTTGGTAGGAAAAATCCAATCACCGGGGAGGTTCCTTTTTGCTCCAGCAGCTTTTTTTTCCTCCTCTAAATGGGATTTGTTCCGAGCTCTGTGCATAGGCTCTGGGAAGGAGCTGGGATCAGCAGGTATTTTGAAACAGCAAATCCCCTGAACTCTGTGGTTGCTCAAAAACAGCAATTTCAGCTCTTCCTTTCTTTACCAAACTGGGATTTATTTGCTGCTTTTCACCAGCTGGGAATAAACAGGAAGGGAAGATTTAATATTCCCCAGTGGCAGCTTCCTGACTTCTGTTCGTGCCCTGGGATTCTCCTCTGGGAGGAGGTCCCAGCCCTCCAGAGCTCTTTTTTTGGGGAGGTGACACACCCCAAACTGTGCCAGCCCCGGGCCTGGCTCGTGTCTTTGGGCATCCCCATCCCAGCAGGGAGGTCTGGGAGCAAGGGGAGCTCAGGCTGATTTACTGGGGGGGGAGAAGCCCCCCAAAAAGGGGCTGGAAGTCTTCTCTGCACCTGTGTAGAAGAGAAATCGCTTTCTCAGCTCTGTCATCAGAGGCCCAAACTGGTAAATAAACTGATTTTAGGAAATGCTGCCTCCTGAGCAGACAGGTGGTGAAGACTTTGATCCATGCCAGGTTTGTCCCAAATGTCCCCAAGCAGGTGTGCTGTGACAGGTGCCCCTCAGGAGCCAGGAGGTGCTGGAAATGACTGGATTTCTCCTTAAAAAAAAAAAAAAAAAAAAGAGCTTGGACACTTCCAGCCATCAGGCTGGGAATACTCAGGAGCCAGTAATGGAATTTGACAGGGAGATTGGTCTCTGCACCCGAGCATGGAGCAGCAGAGATGAGCTGGGGGGGGGATGCCCACAGTGATTTATGAGGTGGGCCGGGAGTGATTTATCTTCTTTAAATATTAATGTTTCCTTTTGGAGCCAGTCGGGGTCGGTTTGGAGGCTGGGAGGACTTGAATTGGTCTAAAAAGCACCAGCAGCCTTTTGTCTTCCAGAACTGGGTTGGAAAAGCCCCAGCTGAGGAGAAGTTTGGATTTTCTGAGCTCCAGAGCTTCCCCAAAGCCTGGGGACACGGTGGGGGACACCTCAGCCTGGTTTGGGCAGCTGCAGGTCAGCTTCAAAGCTTTGTGGGAGCTGCAAGTTTGGGATTTTTCTTAATATGAATTGGAGTTATTTCCTTATATTGCTGGTGGATCACCCAAATTGTGGGTGAGGGCAAGCCAGGAAGGACCAGGCTGCATCCCAAAGGTCTCCACATCCTTTGGTGTCAAGGGTTTTTCATCCTTGTAGGATTCAGGGAATTTTTCCAGTGGCTGGTTTAGGAGCACACTGAAATTCCTGGGCTTTGCTGCTGGCGTGCAGGAGATAAAGGTGTTGTCCAAAGCCGTGCAGAAAATGATGGAGGTGTTTGTGAAAGCACCAAAAATGTGGGGTGAGCATCAGCTGGGGAAGGAAAGAGCGAAAAGAGCGAAGGAACATTTCCAAAAAGGGTGAATTCCAGCTCTAGGAGGAAATTCAGAGTTCTGGAGACGAGGTGGAGCTGATCCCAAACCCATCAGCACGAGGGGCGTGTTTGGAAATAAAGCACGACACTTTTGGGGTCTCAGAGGAGCTGCTGCCCTGTTTGAGATGGGTTTTCAGCCTGATCCCATAAAATCCAGGATTTCCATGCTGCCAGGAGCTCCAGGACTGTGCCCCATCCTGGGTGTCCTTGGAGCACCTGCATTCCTGTTCTCCTGTCTGGTGTGGCAACACCCCCAGAGCCGATTCCTGCCGAATTTTTGGGATTTTAGCCAAATGAAAATGTTCCCCTGCTGTCGGAAGGTGCAGTTTTGTTACTTCCCTGCCTTTTGTCCCAGCTGGAATGACACCTCCACCTGCCCATCAGGGAACCTCAGCCCGGGCATGTCGGAGTTCCTGGGCTAAAATTCCACCTCCAAAAAACCCCATCACTGGAAAAGAGCTGAACCCAAAGCCCTGAGGCTGCAGGAATGCACCGTGACGGGGCTGAATAATCCCATTGTCCTCTCCAGGGGGATCACGGCTCCAGCTGGCCCCAGGGCAGCTCAGGTGACCTTGGAAGATCCTTAGGAATCAACATTGGACAGGGGGTGAAGAGGAGCTGAAGGGAATCTGAGCCGGGATTTGGGATTAGGGTTTAGGTTTCCCTCTTTAGGCTGAATTTTTCTTGGATTTCTTGGGAATTCCAGAATTATTGCATGGAACAATGTGGGTTGGAAGAGCCACTTAAAGTTCTCCCACTCCACGTCCCTCAGTAAGCAGGGACATCTTCAGCTGGATCAGGTTGTCCAGATCCACAGCTTTGGGTTTTTCCAGAGGTGAGACCTCCATCATTTGTCTGGGCACCAGGCAAAAATCCCAAAATCCTGGCTCATAACCTAAAGAGACTCCATTTTCTCTGCAGCTCAAACAGGAATTTGAGTCCCAGATTTTTTCCGTTGGAGTTGGCATTGTGGGAGATGATGGAAACCACTCAATGTTGGGAATTCTTGGGATTTATTTGCATGTTGCAGTTTTCTGGGGGACATCTGCAACTGAATCAGGTTGTCCCAAGCCACAGCCTTGGGTTTTTCCAGGGGTGAGACCTCCATCATTTCTCTGGGCACCAGGCAAAAATCCCAAAATCCTGGCTCATAACCTAAAGATTTTCTCTGAAAGGGAAAAAGATTTCCATTTTCTCTGGAGCTCAAGCAGGAATTTCAGTTTCTCATTTTCCCCTTGGAGTTGGCATTGTGGGAGAAGATGGAAACCACTCAATGTTGGGAATTCTTGGGATTTATTTGCAGATTTATTTGCAGATTTCTTGGGGACATCTGCAACTGGGTCAGGTTGTCCCAAGCCACGGCCTTGGGTTTTTCCAGGGGTGAGACCTCCATCATTTCTCTGGGCACCAGGCAAAAATAATCCAGCCCCAAATCCTGTCTGGTGGATTGGCCTAAATTCTCCACTTTTTCTTGGCTTTAAACAAGAATTTCAGCCCCAAATTTTTCCTTTGCAGTGGGCATTGTGGGAGATGATGGAAACCAGTTGATACTTGAAATTCCTGGAATTTATTTCCATGTTTTATTTCTGGGGGACATTTGTAACTGGATCAGGTTGTCCAAATCCATGGTCACGGGTTTTTTCCAGGGGTGAGAACGGTTTTCCACCCTTTCTCTCTGGGCACCCAGCAAAAATAACTCATCCCAAAATCCCAGCTGGTGGATTGCCCTAAAAATCCCCCGCTTTTTCTAAGCCTTGCAATCCCAAATTTTTCCTTCGGAGTAGGCATTGTGGGAGATGATGAAAACCACTCGGTGTTGGGAATTCCTGGAATTTATTTGCACGTTGCCCTTTTTCTGGGGGACGCTGAGCCCTCCCCTGGTGCCGTGGGGACAGCGTGTGCCGGGGGGCAGGAAAAGTTCACGGAGAACTTCCCGGGGTTTTGGTGCCTGCCAGTGCTGCATGAAACAGTCATGGTGGTTTGGAGCCACCATTCCAAAATGCTCCGCTAAGTGCCCAGAAATGTCTCCGAGCAAATAAAACGCTGATGGGAATCAAAGTGTAATTAACATTTGGCTCCCGAGGCCGCCCTCTTCCTGCGTTAACCAGGGAGAGTCGGATCCTGCTGCTGCTGCTGGGGAGCTCATTAATATGGGATGCTCGGGTCTCCTTTAAAAGAAAAACCTCTTTTTTTTAAGGGAAAAAAACCCCAAAAATTCTAGTACAAAAAGTACTTTAAAAAAAAAAAAAAAAAAAAGGTGGTTTCTGGTTTTCAGCAAGCAAAGGGCCACGGCCTCCAAAAAAAAGAACATTTCCAGCCTAAGACTTTGCAAAGAATGACTGAAAAAGCCTTTTGTCTTTGATGGCTGATTGTTGTTTTTATTTCTTGTTGGACAAGTTAATGTAAATGGCATTGACAGGGCTACTCCAAACACACTGATTTGTTGACATTAAGCTCCTCAGAGATGGAGGGTTGTGTCAACACCTCCCCTGAACTGTCAGGTTAACAAAGCAAGGATGTTTTCTTGGGGGAGGGGAGCGGGGC
>VXBV01007293.1:62036-82366 GCA_013400355.1 Certhia brachydactyla
TTTTTTTTTTTTTTTTGGGGGGGGGGTTAGGTGGGTTTTTTGTTTGTGGGTTTTTTTGTGGGTTTTTTGGGGTTTTTTTTGGGTTTTGTTCGGTTTTGTGCTGGTTTTTTTAAAACTAAAACAAAGCTGAAAACGCCCAAAACAACCCAGAAAAAAAAAATAAAGAAGTCCAACCAAAAAACCTCCACGAAAACCCACTTGGCCCAGCAGAAAATGGACTGCTGGGCAGTTAATGAAAGGCTTATTTTTTTAAGTAAACCTCTTAAAAATATTTTTTTTTAATTTACAAGTACTCGTCGTTCATTTGTTTTGACGCTTTGGGAAGCGTTGGTGTTTTTGGATGATGGTTTGGGGTTTTTCTGCCACCTTCAGTGAGTAGAGAATTGTTTTTTTTCTTTAAAAATGGCAAATTGGGACAGCACAGGCAAGGCAGAAAAAATTTCCAGAGCTGATTTACTGCATTTACCCCCAGTTTAGGGGGATTTGAGGCAGCCAGGAGATCCAGAAGCTTCTGGAGCAGGAGATGAGCCCTGGGAGGTCTGTGGGGTCTGAAATCTCCATCTGTGGCCGCAGAGAGAGGATTATCCCGGGGTTTGTGCTACCAAACAATTGCTCATTATTTCCCCATCACGTTTCCACCCTCTGCAAAACATCCCAGTCGCTGCTTTATGGATTGGGAAAGTCAGGAAATTCAGTGTTGAAATTATGGGGACAAACTTGTGGTGTTTATAGAAAACCGTACATTTAATACCAAAGAATTCCCATTTTTTTGGCCCGCTCTTCTGCTCTCTGAAGTCCCAGGATTTGCACATCCAAATATCCTTAATCCCATCAACCCCGATGCTTGTTGTGGGTGAGGAAGGAATTCTGCTGGTAGCAAAAAAGAAAATGAAAAAAATTATTGGAAACTCTGAGAGCGCTTGGAGCCTGTCAGGCTTTGTTTTCCATGGAAAGGCTGTGTTAATTCCTCGGAGAGTCCTTGGAGGGTTCTCCGTGCCACAGCAGGAGTGGGGGTTGGATTTGAGGGATCGCATCCCACCTGGTCAGGGCATGAGTTTGGATTTGAGGGATCACATCCCACCTGGTCAGGCCATGGGTTGGGATTTCAGGGATCACATCCCATCTGGTTGGAACCATGGGTTGGGATTTCAGGGATCACATCCCAGCTGGTCAGGGCATGGGTTGGGATTTAAGGAATCACATCCCAGCTGGTCAGGCCATGGGTTTGGATTTGAGGGATCACATCCCACCTGATTGGAACCATGGATTTGGATTTGAGGGATCACATCCCACCTGTTTGGAACCATGGGTTTGGATTTCAGGGATCACATCCCACCTGGCTCAGGCCATAGGTTTGGATTCGAGGGATCACATCCCACCTGATTGGAACCATGGATTTGGATTTCAGGGATCACATCCCAGCTGGTCAGGCCATGGGATGTGCAGGATACACCAACAGGTGAAGGGCAGCTGTGACTGCCCCAGAATCCCTGGAAGTGCCCAGGGACAGGGCTGGGAGTATCCTGGCATCGTGGGAGGTGTCAGGTTGGCCCTGGGTGATCTTTGGGATCATTCCATGATCCCGTGGCAGCCAGAGGTGCTCGTGCAGGGCGGTGGGGCCTGGCAGCACGTTCCTGATTGCACGTTGTGATTAATGGGTATTTATTTGAACAACCATTCCATTTCAGTAGCTCTTAATGAGTCCTTTGATAGCGAGTTCCTTAATTAACAAGGCAGCCCCTTGGCGTTTCCTCTCCCTAATTGGTAACAGATTGGCCGTGCCTAAACAAACGCTCCCAGCCCTGGAGCCTCTTCCCTGCAGGGAATGCTCCTGGGATTCCAGAGCCTTCCCTCCCTGCCCAGGGGTGGAATATGGGTGGGAAGAGCGGATTTCCTGGATCTCCTCAAGCAGGATGGAGCTGGTGGGGGGCAGCCCATGGATATGGGGCTTTGGCACTGCCCAGGGAGGTTTGGAGTCCCCACCCCTGGAGGTGTCACCTGGATGGGGACAAGGTGTGGTCACGGGCTGGACTCGGTGATCCTGGAGGGCTTTTCCAGCCTCAGTGATCCTCTGGGGATGGGCCTGGAGGGAGCCCATTGGCTGCAGCTCTGGGAGAGCTTTGGGGTTTGGCTCCTTCCTGTCAGTGCTTGGAATGGCCACGGGGAACCTTCTGGATCCTTCCCACAGGGATCCTGCTGGATCCTTCCTGGGTGTCCAGAGGGATCCTGGGTGGCACAGGGAGGGCAGTGTCACCTTGGTCCATGGGGATCCTTCCCACAGGGAACCTTCTGGATCTTTCCCACAGGGACCTTCTGGATCCTTCCCACAAGGATCCTTCTGGATCCTTCCTGTGTGTCCAGAGGGATCCAGGGTGGCACAGGGAGGGCAGTGTCACCTTGGGCAATGGAAACCTTCTGGATCCTTCCCACAGGGATCCTGCTGGATCCTTCCTGGGTGTCCAGAGGGATCCTGGGTGGCACAGGGAGGGCAGTGTCACCTTGGGCAATGGAAACCTTCTGGATCCTTCCCACAGGAACCTTCTGGATCCTTCCTGTGTGTCCAGAGGGATCCTGGGTGGCACAGGGAGGGCAGTGTCACCTTGGGCAATGGGAACCTTCTGGATCCTTCCCACAGGGGTCCTGCTGGATCCTTCCTGGGTGGCACAGGGAGGGCAGTGTCACCTTGGGCAATGGAAACTTCTGGATCCTTCCCACAGGGAACCTTCTGGATCCTTCCCACAGGAACCTTCTGGATATTTCCTGTGTGTCCAGAGGGATCCAGGGTGGCACAGAGAGGGCAGTGTCACCTTGACGGGTGTCATGGCACCCCCGAGGTTCCATCAGGAGCTGTGGACAGAGGGATTCATTCCCAGGAATCTGGTTACAAACAGATTGAGCCACAAAACAAGAAATCTGTGGATTTTGCTGGGATGACACCCTAGGAACGGCTTTGCTTGGCTGAGGTTGGACCAAGGAGGCATTTGGGCATCTTGGCCATGGATTTCTGTCAACTTTCACCTGTGATCCCCATTCTTCCCAGTGCAAATCCAGGTTTTGATGGGATTTGCAAAGGTCTGGAATGAAGAGTGACCCCACAGAGCTGTCCCAGGGACGGCCTGGTGTGGCTTGAAGCTCTTTAGTTTTCTGCCACCTTGGTAAGTGAGCCTTGGTGCCTTTGAGGAGTTTGTTTTCCCCTTTCCCTGCAGAGAGCTCAGCTCAGGGCTGCATTCCTGCTCTTTGCTCCCTGTCCAGATCTCACCCCGCCCTTTGGACAAACTGTTCCCGAGCTGGAGGGACCAGGTTGTTCCTGAAATCCAGACAGGGCCGGAGGCAGGTTGGAGCCGTGCCAGGGAGCAGGATCAGGATGTCACCGGTGATGGCTGTGGGTGCTGGCACAGGGACAGCCTTTGGGAGTGCCCCGGTTCTGCCACGCTCCCGAAAATCATCAGGGAATTGGCGCGGGGCTGGAGCCGTCCCGGCGGAGCGCGGTGACACCTCGGAGCCTCCCGCACCCTGCCAAGGTGCTGGCACTGCCCCGAGGGTGGGGCGGGAACGGCCTCGGGAGGGTTGGCTGGGAAATGGTTTCAGGAAGGTTGGGGTGGGAAATGGTTTGGGGAGGGTTGGGGCAGGTAATGATTTTGGGAGGGGTGGGGCAGGTAATGATATCAGGAGAAGTGGGACAGGTAATGATATCAGGAGAATTGGGGCAGGTAATGATTTCGGGAGGGTTGGNGGGACAGGTAATGATATCAGGAGAATTGGGGCAGGTAATGATTTTGGGAGGGGTGGAACAGGTAATGATTTCAGGAGAATTGGCACAGGTAACAATTTTGGGAGGGTTGGGACAGGTAATGATATCAGGAGAATTGGGGCAGGTAATGATTTTGGGAGGGGTGGAACAGGTAATGATTTCAGGAGAATTGGCACAGGTAACAATTTTGGGAGGGTTGGGACAGATAACAATTTCAGGAAAATTTCAGGAGAATTGGGGTGGGTAAAGATTTCAGGAGAATTGGGGCAGGTAATGATTTCATGAGGACTGAGCAGGTAATGATTTCAGAAGGGTTGGGACAGGTAATTATTTTGGGAGGGTTGAGCAGGTAATGATTTCAGGAGGGTTATGGCAGGTAACAATTTCAGGAGAACTTCAAGAGAATTTCAGGAGAATTTCAGGAGAATTGGGGTGGGTAATGATTTCAGGAGGGTTGGGACAGGTAAAGATTTCTGAGAATAGGGGCAGGTAATGATTTTGGGAGGGCTGGGACAGGTAAAGATTTCAGGAGAATTGGGGCAGGTAAAGATTTTAGGAGAATTGTGGTGGGTAAAGATTTCAGGTGGGCTGGGACAGGTAATGATTTTGGGAGGATTGGGGCAGTTAACAATTTCAGGAGGGCTGGGGCAGGTAACAATTTCAAGGGGGCTGGGACGGGCAATGATTTCAGGAGAATTGGGGTGGGCAATGATTTCAGGAGGGTTGGGGCAGATAATGATTTCAGGAGAATTGGGGTAGATAACAATTTCAGGAGAATTGGGGCAGATAATGATTTCAGGAGGATTGGGACAGTTAACAATTTCAGGAGGGCTGGGGCAGGTAACAATTTCAAGGGGGCTGGGACGGGCAATGATTTCAGGAGAATTGGGGTGGGCAATGATTTCAGGAGGGTTGGGGCAGATAATGATTTCAGGAGGATTGGGACAGTTAACAATTTCAGGAGGGCTGGAACAGGTCATGATTTCAGAAGGGCTGGGGCCGTGGCAGACCCATCCATGCCAGGCCCAGCTCTGCTCATCCCGCAGCCGTGCCGGCCAGTCCCGCTCTTCCAGCACCTCAGAAAAACTCAAAAAATGAACCATGAAAAAAAAAAAACCCAAAAAAAACAAAATACAAAAAGAAACCCCAACACCATGAAGTGAAACTCCGTGGTAAATAAGCTCCGAAGAGCCGAGCTGGGCATCTGTGGCAGGAGGATGTGCTCGATTCCTGCCAGCCCGAGCCATTCCAGGCGGGAATACAAACAACCCTCAGCTGCAGCAGCAGCTTATTAGTGCTGATATATCAGCGGGCTCGTTTGTCTCCTGTCAGCAGCAGCTGCTTATCCAGCAGATTTCCCGCTGTATTCCTGGGGAAACGGCCTGAAATTGATGTTCACAAGCCACGGCTGACTTTATAAGGAGCTGCTGTAACTCGTGCGGCGCAGGGGTGAGGCAGGAAAGGATTAAGTTGGGTCTTATTTATAAGGAGTGAAAGCCATAAATTCTGGGAGGGTTTTAAATCTCGGTGCCCAGGGCAGGAGCTGCTGCTCATCCCTGGTGGTGCCTTCTGTTCTCTGAGCAGACATTTAACACCGTGATTGAAACTCCTGTGGCATCTCCGAGTTCTCTGATAATAAATATAAGGCGGGTGGGGGATAAAGGGATTCAGGCTTAAAAAGCAGGGAAAAAAAAAATTCCAGATACTTTGGCTTTTTCTTCACGTAATGCTGGATCCAAACTGTGAGGCATCCATGTGTTCTTTGAGGGGGAAAACACTGAGTGTTTTTTTAAAGGAAAGGTTTTTAGGTGTGTAAACTTCAAAAATAATGGAAATAAAAGGTCATGCTCTCCGCTGGCCCGAGAAGATTCAGGTTCAGAGTGAGGACAGTGGACATGTGCACCTAAAACAGTTTTAGGCCTGGCCTAATCCTGTGTGGAAAAGGCAGAAGGAGGGAAGGCTGAGCCAGAAGCTGCTTCTGGGCTTGTTTGGATCCCCTTTGCCATCTCTGCGACAAATCCTGGGAGAACATTCCCATCAGGAGCATCCTGAAGTGCCCCTTCCAGTGGGGGAAGCCTCTCAGAGTCGTGGTGCTGCCAAGCCCTGAGGATGAAATTGCTTTTCCCATCTCATTTTCCCCGTTTGGGGCGTAATCACGTGACATTTCATCTTAATTGTTTGCTCTTTTTCACCCACTCATGGGGTCACTTCTCATTCCCTCTCTCCCGAGCAGAAACTGGTGCCCAGGGCAGGTGTGGGTCACCCTTCAGGTACCTCCAGGGGTTGATCAGCAACAGGTTTGTTCCTCTGAAATTTCGGCCAGTAGGGACAGAAAACCTTCCTGGGGTTTTTCCTTTGTGTGCTGTGGGAAGGGAGGGCATCCAGTGGGACCTGGTGGGGAGATGATGAAGTTCATCCTGAGGGGTGCTCCCCTGGAGAAGGGAAGGCTCCAGGGAGAGCTGAGAGCCCCTGGCAGGGCCTGAAGGGGCTCCAGGAGAGCTGGAGAGGGACTGGGGACAAGGAATGGAGGGACAGGAGGCAGGGAATGGCTTCCAGTGGGAAAGGGGAGCTTGGGCTGGGAGCTTGGGAATTGGGAATTGGTGTGTGGGAGGGTGGGGAGGGTCTGTTCTGGAATTCCCAGATTTGGTGTGGCTGCCCCTGGATCCCTGGGAATGTCCCAGGCCAGGTTGGATCCACCTGGGACAGTGGGAGGGGTCCCTGACATGGATGAGTTGGGAATGGGATAGGATTGAAGGTCCTTTCCATCCCAACCCTTTCCAGGATTGTGGAGCCCCTGTGCTCTGAGAGATCTGGGAATGATCACCTAGAAAAGGGGAAATTCCAGGGAATGCTGAGAGTGCCTGAAGGGGCTCCAGGAGAGCTGGAATTTGGGACAAGGAATGGAGGGACAGGAGGCAGGGAATGGCTTCCAGTGGGAAAGGGGAGCTTGGGCTGGGAGCTTGGGAATTGGGAATTGGTGTGTGGGAGGGTGGGGAGGGTCTGTTCTGGAATTCCCAGATTTGGTGTGGCTGCCCCTGGATCCCTGGGAATGTCCCAGGCCAGGTTGGATCCACCTGTGACAGTGGGAGGTGTCCCTGCCCATGGATGGGGTGGGAATGGGATGGGATTTAAGATCCAGCCCAACTCATTCCATGGTTCACCTGGGGGTGAGAACCTCCAAGGGTTGCAGCCCTCTGTAAATTCCCATTGATGTGGAGCGTGAGCTGCTCCAGGGATTTTCTCCTGCTCCTCCAGGAAGGGTCAGGAGCCCCGTCCCCTGTCCTCAGCAAGGTCCCAGGGCTTGGCTGCAGAGCTTTGATTTCCCATCCTCTGCTTCCATCTGGGACATCTCAAGGACACGTAGAGGGGTTGGGGGCTCTTGGAGTGTCCAGCTGGATCCGGGGAAGGTTCAGTGGAGACCCATCGGGATTTGGTCCTCCCGAGGGGCAGCTGTGACAGGGACAGGACCAGGGAATGTCTGGAGCTGGACCAGAGCAGGGTCAGACTAGAGATCAGAGAAAGGTTCCTCATCCAGAGGGTGCTGGCACTGCCCAGGCTTCCCAGGGAATGAGCACAGCTCCGAGGCTGCCGGAGCTCCAGGGGCGTTTGGACATGGACAGGGTGGGGGATTTTGAGGGGTCTCTGCAGAGCCAGGAGTTGGATCCAAGATCCTGTGGGTCCCTCCCAACCCAGGATATTCCCTGATTCTGTCAAAACTCCTTGGCCACAGCAAAAACTGGAGTGTCTGTTGGAAGTAATGAAGAAAAATCACAGCCGGGCAGCGCCGTACTTCCCGCGGCTTTCAGCGATGAGGAATTGGCACGAGCGGGGTTTTAAATAACCCAGCGTGTCAGAAAAGCACAAACAAATGATGAAAAGCACAGAAAAAAAACCCCAGAGCTCTGCTAAACTTTATGGTTGCCATGCTTCATCTTCATTTTGGTGCAGGTGTTTGTTGGGAGGTGAGTGATGGACGCTCCGGAGCCTGGGAGCGGCGGCGGGCGGGAGATGGAGCACCCTGCCCTGCAACGCACGGCTCGGCTCCTTTTTGAAATAAAAAAAAAAAAAAAGAAAACATTTTTCCCCTCCTGCTGAAGATGGATGTGGCTTGAAGATCCAAACCAACTTTGCAGAGCTGGGGAAAATAAAACAAAACAACCCTACCCAGCATCAAAAGGTTGCCGTGCCGCGAAAACGAAACCGGCGACGCCGAGCTGGAAATGCGGCGTAAGCGCCACGTTTAATCCCAGTTTAAACACAGCTTGTGAGAGCCGGTGAGAGCACCTAAGCCACGCCTTGGTGCCAGGAAAGCGTGTTAAGAGTCTTTTGTGAGGGTTTGAGAAGATAATCTCCTGCTGGAGCTGTTTTCAGGGCAGCACCATGATCCGAAGCCTCCCCCCGTGGCGTTGCACACGCAGGCATCGGGATCGTTCCCTGCGGTGTCGGCCTGGGGGTTTTGGGGCAAAATCCTTCTCTGGTGCCAAAGGCTTTCCTCGTTTTTATGGGTTTTGTTCCTGCTGGAGACCCACCTGCCAGAGAGAGGGGCAGGTTATAGTTGGCAATGTCCAAGGTCAGGTTGGATGGAGCTTGGAACAGCCTGGGACTGTGGGAGGTGTCCCTGCCCATGGAATGAGATGGGTTGTGGGGTCCCTTCCACCCAAACATTCCATGATCGGAATTCCATGATCGATGTGATGTTGTCCTGCCCGCATTCGAACTCTCTGAGCACCCCAAAGCTCTCCTGGATGTGAGCAGCTGCACCCAACAAGGCCAACCCTGCCCTCAGCCGTGGGCACTTCCAGAGGGAATTCCCTTGGGAGAAGGCGGTTGTGGCGTTGAGCACGGTGGGAAGATCCCACCGTGGATGGGACACGCTGAGGAGGCTGGGCTGGGCTGGAGGAGTTCTCTGGTGGATTTACTGGGCTTGGTCTAGAGAAGTTTTGTGCTGGTGGCTTTAACTGAGGAGGCTGTGCTGGAAAATTCTCTGGTGGCTTTACTGAGGAATTTGGGCTGGGCTGGAGAAGATTCATGCTGGTGGCTTTAACTGGAGGGGCTAGGCTGGTCTAGGGGAGTTCTCTGGTGGCTTTACCAAAGGGACTGAGCTGCTCTGGAGAAGTTCTCTGGTGGCTTTAACCAAGGAGGTTGTACTGGAGAAGTTCTCTGGTGGCTTTAACTGAGGAACTTTGGGCTGTGCTGGAAAAGTTCTCTGGTGGCTTTACCTAGGAGGTTGGGCTGGAGTTCTCTGGTGGCTTTACCAAGGGGACTGGGCTGCTCTTGAGAAGTTCTCCGGTGGATTTAACCAAGGAGGTTGTGTTGGAGAAGTTCTGTGGTGGCTTTAACATGGAGGTTGGGCTGTGCTGGAGAAGTTCTCCGGAGGTTGGGCTGTGCTGAAATTCTGTGGTGGCCTTACCAAGAAGGTTGGGATGGAGAATTTCTCTGTAGGTTGTGCTGTGCTGGAGAAGTTCTCTGGCGGCTTTACTGCAGAGGTTGGGCTGTGCTAGAGTTCTGTGTTGGCTTCACCATGGAGGTTGTGCTGAAGTTCTCTGCTGGCTGTGCTGGAGTTCTCTGTGGGTTGGGCTGTGCTGAAGTTCTCTGTAGGCTGTGCTGAAGTTCTCTGTAGGTTGTGCTGATGTTCTCTGTAGGCTGTGCTGAAGTTCTCTGTAGGTTGTGCTGAAGTTCTCTGTGGGTTGTGCTGATGTTCTCTGTAGTTTGTGCTGAAGTTCTCTGGTGGCTGTGCTGAAGTTCTCTGTAGTTTGTGCTGAAGTTCTCTGGTGGCTGTGCTGAAGTTCTCTGTAGTTTGTTATGAAGTTCCCTGTAGTCTGTGCTGAAGTTCTCTGTAGTTTGTGCTGAAGTTCTCTGTAGTCTGTGCTGAAGTTCTCTGTAATCTGTGCTGAAGTTCTCTGGTGGTTGTGCTGAAGTTCTCTGTAGTTTGTGCTGAAGTTCTCTGGTGGCTGTGCTGAAGTTCTCTGTAGTTTGTGCTGAAGTTCTCTGGTGGCTGTGCTGAAGTTCTCTATAGTCTGTGCTGATGTTCTCTGGTGGTTGTGCTGATGTTCTCTGTAGGCTGTGCTGAAGTTCTCTGGTGGCTGTGCTGAAGTTCTCTGGGGTTTGTGCTGAAGTTCTCTGGAGGCTGTGCTGAAGTTCTCTGGTGGCTGTGCTGAAGTTCTCTGGAGGCTGTGCTGAAGTTCTCTATAGTCTGTGCTGATGTTCTCTGGTGGCTGTGCTGAAATTCTCTGGAGTTTGTCCTGAAGTTCTCTGTAGGCTGTGCTGAAGTTCTCTATAGTCTGTGCTGATGTTCTCTGGTGGTTGTGCTGAAATTCTCTGGAGTTTGTGCTGAAGTTGTGCAGTGCCTGTCCGTGCCGTGGCCCTGACACGTGTCCGTTTGCCCGCAGGGGAAGGTGGCCCAGACCGCCTGCATGTCTGCCTGCAAGCACCTCTCGACGTCGCTGCTGCAGCTGCTGCTGGAGGCCGAGGTGCGGCAGCTCTCGCTGGGGGCCCTGCACCAGTTCAACCTGGACGTGGAGGAGTGTGAACGTAAGAGCCCGGAGCCCCCGCCGTGGTGGCTTGTCCCTGTCCCCTGGGCAGGTCCTGTCCTGCCCTAAGCTGGGCTTTGGGGGTGGGTTTAAACCCCACCCACGGCTTTGGCCTGGGAGTGTGAGGGGTGGCAGAGCAGCTCTGATTGTGAACTGGGTGGATTGTTGACCACACAGGAGAAAACCAGGAAAAGGGTTTAATTGGAGTTACTGCGGGGTGTAAAGCAAAAATGAGTTAGTGGTGCATTTTGGGGAATTGTGTGTGATATTAGGGTAGTTAGAATGGTATTTATAAATATATTTATATATTATTATATATTTATAAATATATTTATGATTAAATCATGATAAAGGCATTTATNATTTCTATTTATATTTATATTTACACTGGCAAAATAACTAGGATAGGTTAGGAATCAAAAAGAATAGGATAGATTAGGAATCAAAAGAATGGGATAAACTAGGAATCAAAAGAATGGGATAAATTAGGAATCAAAAGAATGGGATAAATTAGGATGAGCATCTTCAGCCCAGAGGATTCCAAGAGATCCAACTTTCACTCCTCCTTTTCCTCTTCGAAGCTGCCCTGATGTTCTCCAGACCATCCCGATGTTTTTGGGATTTAAATCCGGGAGGGACTGGAGAGCACGAATCACAAATCCGTTAATTTGTGACTCCTCGGGAGCTGCTGGGGTTGCCCCATCCCTGCAGGTGTCCGAGGTGGGATTGGAGCATCTGGAGAAGTTGGTGTTCTTCCCCAGCTCTGCTCCTCTCCCAGCCTCAGCCCTTGGTCCTCTCCGCAGGGGATTTTGTCCTTGCAGTGACCTCTTAGTGCCATGAGTTGTCCTGTGACAGTGACAGCAACTCCTCCATGACACAGTGCCACCATGGCTCTGCTCCCAAACCCGCTCCTTTGGGATCTTCTAGTGCTGGAATTCCCTGCTTTCCCTCATGTCCCTTCTTGTCCTGTTCATAAAATAATGGATTTGTAACAAGATCAGGGGGATTTTTGTCCTTGCAGTGATCTCTTAGTGCCATGATGAGGTGTGCTGTGACAAAGTGACAACAGTTCCCCCATGGCGTGGAGCACTGTGGTGCCACCACCATGGCTCTGCTCCCAAACCTGCTCCTTTGGGATCTTTTAGTGCTGGAATTCCCTGCTTGCCCTCAGGTTGCTGCTTGCCCTGCTCATAAAATAATAGATTTGTAACAAGATCAGGGGGATTTTTGTCCTTGCAGTGATCTCTTAGTGCCATGATGAGGTGTGCTGTGACAGTGACAGCAGCTCCTCCACGGCGTGGTGCCACCATGGCTCTGCTCCCAAACCCGCTCCTTTGGGATCTTCAGGTGTCCACCTGAGTTAGTGCTGGAATTCCCTGCTTGCCTTCAGATCCCTGCTTGTCCTGCTCAGTAAAAGGTTTAAAAACAGAGCCCAAAGCAGCCAAAATGCTCTTTTTAATCCTGGTTTTGGGATTAAAGTAACTCTGCACAGGCTCCTCTTCCCTCGGAGGGAGATGGATTTGTTGGGATTCATCCTGGATGGATCTGTGGCTGTGGTGGTTGAGAACCCAGGGCTTAACAGCATTCCTGAAGAACCCAGGTGATCTTTGATGAGGAATCTTAGGGATTCTTTTCCCCCAAATATCCACATTTTGGGTTTCCTGGTTGAGGTGAGGGTTGGGATGTCTCGTGTTTATCATGGAATCCTGGAACACTTTGGCTGGGAAGGGACCTCAAAGCCCACCCAGCTCCATGGGCAGGGACACTTCCCTCTGTCCCAGAGTGCTCCACGCTGGCCTTGGACACTTCCAGGGATCCAGGGGAGTGGCTCAGTGACATCAGCTCTGTTGGTGTCACCACCCCACTGCCAAAACAAATTCTTCCATCCTTTATCCAACATTTTCCTGATCAGATTTTACTTCAGCTGCCCCCATCAACACTGGGATTAAATTTAACAATCCCCCCAGTAGGAATTTTGCTGTTTCCAACAAAGCTTTTTCCATTTTTTTAAAAACATCCACTTGCCATTTTCCAGCTGACCAACCCGGGAGAAGGATCCCAGTTTAATGATTCCCACCCAGATCCTGCAGCTGCACCATAAAGCAAAGCCAGAATTTCCTGCTGAATTCCTCCTTCCTGCCTCGATTCCCAAATTCCTGAGGTTCATTTGTGTCCCCTCAGGAGCAGCTGTGCTCCCATGGGTGTCTGCCCAGGGACAGGTGCCGGGGTTGGGAATAATGGGAAGAGTTTTCCACCCCTTACAATTCCCTGGGGTTTTTGGCTGTAAATTCCTTCAAACCCAGCAGTTTTCCACTCCATCCCTAACTTGGATCCTGGAGCAGCAGCTCTTCCATAAAAGCTGCTGGTGCCAAGGAGGACAGGCTGGATTTCACAGCAGGAATTCCTGAAATTCTCATTGTTTGGGGAGCAGGTGACACCAAACTGGGTGGCAGGGGCAGGAACCTGTCCCCAGCTGTTGGAGTTCTGCACTTCCCCAAGTCTCTCCCCTGACAGGGGAGGTTAATTAGAAAATCTTTGTTAATTTAAAAGCCAAACTGGACTCTTGGTTGTTGTCTCTCTCCAGGTTGTTTATTATTTTCTCAGCAGCAATTTCTGCACCCCAGGCTTTCCACCAGCTTGGCCTGAGGCAGAAAAGGCCCCAAAAAGCCTCCAAGCCCCAGAATCCAGGTTCTCTGCCAGACAATTCCCCCAATTGTCCCCAAGAAGGGACATTATTTCTCCTTTTCTGCCCAGAACCAACTCAATCTCTGTGCACGGGACACTGGGGCAAATTGTGCCCAATGTTCCTGTGTGCCCAAGCCTGCAGAATGTGCAGGAGATGGAGAAGGAGGAAGAAGCCTGAAAGCCAGCAGGATCCTCCAGCTTGTCTCCATCTCCTTGCCATGCTAAGCAAGGCCCAAATCTCCATTTCTCCATCCCCTGGCATCAATTCCATCTTCTGCTGGGATCTCCTTGCCATTCTGGAAAGTTCTGTTCCATCCCAGAGCCTGGGCAGCCCTTTGCATGGCCCAAGGTTAAAAGGAGGATTTGTCAGAGGGTTTGGATCCCTCACAACACGCACAGGAACATTCTCTGTGTTCTGGGATCCAACACCCAGCCCTGTCCCAAGGTGCCACTGGAGCAGGGAATGGAGTTGGATGCTGGAGCTGGATCCTCCCCATCCCTCACTTGCAGCCCCAGAACAGACAAAACCCTTTTTCCTTTCCAGCTCCCAAACTGTGCCCCCTCATCCCCACGGATCCGTCTGCTTCTCCTGGGAATTGCTTCAGTTTGGGGGTTTTTTTGGAGCAGGAATCCATCAGGGGTGACAGCCAAAAAATCCCAAAGAAATGGGGCTGTCCCCTCTCCTAGGAAGTGTTTCCCATCTCCATAACAGGTTCCAGCAATGGTTGATGGGGTTTTTAGAATCCTTAGGATCATAAAATGAGCAATTCCATAATCTCCAATTCCTTTTCACTGCTGCTTTTTGGGAAACCAAAAGCACCCTAAAAATTTTCTATTTCAAATTCCATGAAATCCCCTTTTTTTAGTCAGCCTCTCTGCTGGGGATCAGCCAGGCACACACACAGATGTCTCTGCTGCCTTGTGGAATTCTCCATCCCAACAGATTGTCCCAAAATGTCCCCACGTGGATCCCGGCACAGCCCTTCCCCACCTCCTCCTCTTGGCTGCCTTTTCTGGCTTGTGGGAATTTCTCACGTGGAAATCCAGGGATTTGGGGGAAGGGATGGGGTTTGTCCACGATGCTGGAGTCATCCTCTCCCTTGGCCAAGGACTCCAAGAGTTCTTCCAAACTTTGATCCGTCAGGGATCGGAGTTTGTGGTGCTGCAGTTAGGATATCCCTAACTGGTGTCTGTCCTGCTGCAGTGCACTGGAAAAACCTGGATTTGGGGGAAAATATGGGAATGTTGCAGTGGGGAGATGAGAAGGTTTCAGCAGAACAGATCAGGAGAGGAATGTCCACCCCACAGGGGCTGGAATTCTGATGTGCCTCAGGCCCTGGAGTCAGATTTGGGCAACTCCGGACAAGAGAGATCCTGAGGGACTGGAGCATGTCCAGGGAAGGGAAGAGAGCTGGGAAGGGGCTGGAGAATTCCTGAGGGAGCTGGGAAGGGAATGGAGAATTCCTGAGGGAGCTGGGAAGGGACTGGAGAATTCCTGAGGCAATTGGAGAATTCCTGAGGGATTTGGGAAGGGGCTGATCCTGGAGCAGAGGGGGCTCAGGGGGGCCCTGGTGGCTCTGCACAAGTCCCTGCCAGGAGGGGACAGCCAGGGGGGATTTGGGATCTGCTCCCAGGGAACAGGGACAGGACCCAGGGAATGGCTTCGCACTGCTGGAGGGCAGGGCTGGATGGGATACTGGGAAGGAATTCCTGCGTGGGAGGATTTAAGGTCCTGGCAGAGGGTGCCCAGAGAAGCTGTGGCTGCCCCTGGATCCCTGGAAGTCCAGGTTGGACCCCCAGCCTGGCCTCGGACACTTCTAGGGATGGAAATTCCACGGCCTCCGGAGCTGATGGTGGGATGGGCACAGTTCACATTTGCTGGTGCTGGGATTTAATGATCTGAGAACTTCCCACCTGCCAGGACACCTCCACTGAACCCCCTGGGTTCGGGTGTGGCAACCCGTGGAGATCCATGACCCAACTCTTAAGCCAGTCCTACGGATTCCGTCCCAAATTTCTCGTCACACATCGCCAACGTCCCTCTAAAGAGCTTCCATCTCTCCAACTTGAAAAACATCTCGTGGTCAGCCCCTGAGGAGTCCCTCCCCGGGGCTCTGGGTGCTCCTGCCAGTGTCCCATGACTGGGACCACTCCTTTCTCTGCAGGGACAGCACTCCAGGCCCATCTTTGTTCCATCAGAGGAACGATTGATGGGGAGGCAGAGAAGTTTTGCTTTCATCTGACCCAGTTCAGAGCGTTTTGGGTGACTCCTCCCTCTTCCCACAGCTCTCTGAAATCACCCAGATGGGAATGAGCTTTGAGAGCTCGGGCTGTAATGGGGAACAGCTTCAGAGCGGGGTTGTGTGGGAATGGTGTGGGAGAAGCAGCTCAGTATGGAAACTGGGTGAAGGGGAAGCTCAGTGTGGGAACTGGGATCTTCTCTCCGTTCCTCCTGCCTCGATTCCTACCCAACATTTCCCCCTTTTTCCCACCTGTGAGCTGCTCCAGAGGTCACACGTGGATTTGTTCTTCAGCCTCAGTGTCCTCAAGATGTCACTTTGTTCCCGTGGGTGCGGAACAGGAGATCCCATCAGGAGGGCTGTTCTAGGATGGTCCCATCAGAAAGGCTGTTCTAGGATGGTCCTGTCACTCAGCTTTTCTAGGATGGTCCCATCACTTGAGTTTTCTAGGATGGTCCTATCACTTGGCTTTTCTAGGATGGCCTTCCAAGGCTTTATCCAAGGAGATCCCATCACTCAGCTGTTCTAGGATGGTCCCTTCACTCAGCTTTTCTAGGACAGTCTTCCAAGGCTTTTTCCAAGGAGGTGCCACCACTCGGCTTTCCTTGGATGGTCCCATCACTTGGCTGTTCTCGCATCACTCAGCTTTTCTAGGATGGCCTTCCAAGGATTTGTCCAAGGAGATCCCATCACTCGGCTTTTCTAGGATGGTCCTTTCACTTAACTTTTCTAGGACAGCTTTCCAAGGCTTTATCCAAGGAGGTCCCATCACTCAGCTTTTCTAGGATGGTGCTGTCACTTGGCTGTTCTAGGATGGTCCCATCACTCAGCTTTTCTAGGACAGTCTTCCAAGGTTTTATCCAAGGAGGTGCCACCACTCGGCTTTCCTAGGATGGTCCCATCACTTGGCTGTTCTAGGATGGCCTTCCAAGGCTTTATCCAAGGACGTCCTATCACTCAGCCTTTCTAGGATGGTCCCATCACTTGAGTTTTCTAGGATTATCCCATCACTCGCTTTTTCTAGGACAGTCTTCCAAGGCTTTATCCAAGGAGGTGCCACCACTCGGCTTTCCTAGGATGGTCCCATCACTTGGCTGTTCTAGGATGGCCTTCCAAGGCTTTATCCAAGGAAGATGACTTCAAGGACTCCATCCTTCCTTGAGGAACTCTCAGATGGTCGATTCCCCAAATCTTATCCATGGCCAGGAGCAGACTGATCCACGTTCCCCTCCCTGGGAATTGCTTCAGCCTCCCTTCCGGAGGTGCCATCACAAATCCTGTGTAATTCAGAGGAAATCTTGCCCTCAAATGATGTTTTTGAGGGATGAAGTCACCGTCTGGGTCCGTTTTTACCTCTCAATCCGTGCAAGGCCCCATCCCCGCGTGCGCAGCCGCGCCGGGGGCGCAGGGAGATCCCCCCGTGCGCTGTAATTAATTAATTTACAGTGGATGTCTCTTTTCTGCCGCGCCTTTGAACTCTTTATTCTTTGTCCATTGTAAAGGGCTTAACGGTTCCTGTTCCTTGATTCTTTCATCAGTGAAATGTTTTGGAAGAGAGGTTGGAGTCCCCCTGTGACCTGCCCTGGGTGGCCCAAGCCTGTAGACCTTGCAAAGACATTACTTTTTTGGCCTGAACACAAACCCCTCAAACCTTTAGCCTGGCTAAATGCTTTGTACAAACAGCCGCATACTGATCTGCTCTATTCTCCGGTGATTTTCTGCTCAAGGGGCTGCTCTGTAGGTTGCTTGCTATGTTTGCCACTTGCCTTGGTCGTGAAGACAGAACAATGAACGAATCCGACAGTACTGAGGCCAACGCTGCGCTCGGTTGTTCCGAGAAAATTATCCTGCTTGAAGAGATTAAACCCAAGAAGAACTGGCTGTGTCTCTGCCCCAAAGCTCTCCGCTCTCGTCTTTGTTTCTCCTTTTTTTTTTTTTTGCCCAGAGACTTTGTTCGTTCCTCCCTCAGAAGGAGGAATGCTGGTGGCATTGGTATGTAAAGTGTGACCTGCGATTACAGGAGGTGCAGCTCCTTCTCCAACAGCCCAGGGGAGGAAGCATTGCATTCATTCCTCCAGCCCCGGGGCTGCAGCAGAGGCTTTTCCGAGTGTCTGGGATGAATTCCTGCGCTCGTTTCTTCTGGGATATGAAAATTACCTGTTCCTACCTCATTTCTTCTTGGGGACAAAAATTGCTGTCTCCTTCCTCATTTCTCCTTGGACCCCAAAAATATCAGCTCCTAAGTTATTTCTCCTTGGACCCAAAAAATACCTGCTCCTACCTCATTTCTCCTTGGGCACAAAAAATACCACGTCCTACTTCATTTCTCATTGGATCCAAAAATTAGCAGCTCCTACTTCATTTCTCCTTGGACCCCAAAAATATCAGCTCCTACCTCATTTCTCCTTGGATCCAAAAAACACCTGCTCCTTCCTCATTTCTCCTTGGACCCAAAAAATACCATCTCCTTCCTCCTTTCTCCTTGGACCCAAAAAATATCAGCTCCTTCCTCATTTCTCCTTGCACCCAAAAAATATCAGCTCCTTCCTCATTTCTCCTTGCACCCAAAAAATACCAGCTCCTACTTCATTTCTCCTTGAGCACAAAAAATACCAGCTCCTACCTCATTCTTCCTTGGATCCAAAAAACACCTGCTCCTTCCTCATTTCTCCTTGGACCCAAAAAATACCTGCTCCTACCTTATTTCTCCTTGGACCCAAAAAATACCAGCTCCTTCCTCATTTCTCCTTGGGCACAAAAAATACCATCTCCTAAGTTATTTCTTCTGGGACACAAATGGTATCAGCTCCTGTACCATTTCTTCTGGGACATGGAGAATATCAGCTGGGATGTCGTTTCAGTTCTTGGATGTCAATCACAGAATCCCAAAATTGTAGAATTTGGGTTGGAAAGGACCTTAAAGACCACCTCGTTCCAGCCATGGGAGAGGACACCTTGCGCTAGAGGTTTCCAGAGCTTTGTTAATTCAGTGTTAATTCTCATCTTTTGATGAGAATTGCTGTTCAATTAAACGTTGTCTCAATGTGTGACCATCCTAAGTTTTGAAGTGTCACTCCATAATTCTGCCAGCTTCATCCAGTAGCTTCCTTAGGAATCACAGATTAGCTTGGGATGGAAGGGACCATCTTGTTCCAGCCTTGAGCAGGGTCACCTTTGTCTAGAAGGTTCCAGAGCGTTGTAAATTCAGTATTTTGATGAAAATTGCAGCTTAGATCAGTGTTGGTTCGATGTGCGACCATCCTAAGTTTTGAAGGGCAGTTTCACTCCATAACTCTCCCAGCCTTCCTCCGGTAGGTTCCTTAGGGATCACTGATTGGTTTGGGGTGGAAAAGACCTTAAAAGCCAACCAGTTCAGGATGGAAAAGATCTTAAAAGCCATCCAGATCCAACCTCTCCATGGGCAGGGGACCATGGGAAGAGATAATGGGCAGAGACAGCTGTAGGAACAGCTGTGTCTTGGGGTGAAATCTGTCTTGGGATGAAATCTGTCTTGGGATAAAATCTTCCTTGGGATGAAATCTGTCTTGGGATGAAATCTGTCTTGGGATAAAATCTTCCTTGGGATGAAATCTGTCTTGGAGTGAAATCTGCCTTGGGATGAAATCTGCCTTGGGATGAAATCTGCCTTAGGATAAAATCTGTCTTGGGATAAAATGTGTCTTGGGATAAAATCTCTCTTGGGATGAAATCTGCCTTGAAATGGAATCTGTTTTGGGATAAAATCTCTCTTGAGCTAGCATAATCTGTTTTGGGACAAAATCTGTCTTACGACAAAATCTGTTTTGGGATGAAATCTCTCTTGGGGTGAAACTTCTCTTTGGATGAAATCTGCCTTGAAATGGAATCTGTTTTGGGATAAAATCTCTCTTGAGCTAGCATAATCTGTTTTGGGACAAAATCTCTCTTGGGGTGAAATCTCTCTTGGGATGAAATTTCTCTTGGGATGAAATTTCTCTTGGGATGAAATCTCTCTTGGGATAAAATAATCTGTTTTGGGATGAAGTCTGCCTTGGAAAGGAATGTCTCTTGGTTTTCTCACAGGCAGCTGACAGTGGTGATAAATTCACCAGCCTTGTGAGAACATTCACCATCACAGGCATTTTCTCATGAGGATTTGAAGTTCATGCTTTGGGGAAGATCTTAAATTTCCCAACTCCATGTGTGCTCCTAAATAGACGCCGAACAGCTGCGAGGCCCTTGATCCAAAATAGAAACTCGCTTTCCTCCCAGTCCTTCCAGGGTTTCTTTTCCAGGATTTCTCCAGATGTAATCAGGAACATGAGGTGACCCCATCCTTGGAGGGTAGGGTTGGGTTCCTCAGCCCAGGGACATCTCCAACCCTGAACCACCCCGGGCAGTTTCACCTCTTTAAAAAGTGCTAAAGCACATTTGTAAACATTTTTAGTTTCTCAGGTATTGTGCTTTTCCAAAGTGGGGTTTGTTTTAGGATTGATGTGGCTTTTGGGATAATTGTTCCAGATGAGACAGTGGGGTGTAGGGGGAATGTGTAAAGATGATTTATCCCTTGCAGATCAGAGTCAGAGAGTTTGGGCTGATCCTCCCTCCCTGCTGGCTGCAGTCAAATTTTATAGCAAGCCTACATTAAAATGCCTTTGGCAGTTAGGATTAATTAAAACAGTTTTTGAGGGACACATGTGAAGTCACTTTGTGCTCTTTGCACACGGAATACTGCGGGATTGGTCAGTGGAATTGGCTGGAGCTGTGCAGCTCCAATCTCAAGGAATCATGGAATGGTTTGGGAGGGAAAGGACCTTAAAGATCATCCAGTCCCATGTTCTGCCATGGGCAGGGACACCTCCCAGGCTGCTCCAAATCCCATCCCAGCCTGGCCTGGGATCTGCCTGGGATCCAGGAGCAGCCACAGCTTCTCTGGACACCTTGTGCCTGCCCACTCTCACAGGGAAGAGGGAAGAACTTCCTCCTGTCCATCCCTGTCCAGTCCCATCCTGTGCAAAACTCCAAAGGCACGACCATGGATGGTTCCTGCCCACTTTGCTTTGTGCTTTTTCCACCCAAATCCTAAACATGAACAGTCACGTCCATAATTTCTGGGGGGTTTTTTATATATTTTTTTGCTCCTTT
>VXBV01007293.1:83736-122229 GCA_013400355.1 Certhia brachydactyla
CTCCTCCTCCTCCTCCTCCTCCTCTCGTCCCTCGAAGCCACCTCCTTACCGAGCGCTCCTGGAGATGGTGGAGGTGAAAAGGGCTGGTGGAAGGGGGCGAGGAAGAAAGCCAGGCCTGACCCTGGCCAACGGGGCCATTGTGCTGCCGTTGGCGACTCGGCGGCCGGTGCCGAGCAGGTGCTGGGAACAGAGAGAGCAGTGATGCAGAGCCCGCCTGCCTCGGGAACCTTTGTTCCCAGAGAATGCCCAGGGAGGCGTTTGCGAGGGCGGAGGGATTTGCATTCCCCTGTGTCCGTGCCCATTTGTGTCCCTCTCTGTGTCCCTCTGAGGCTCGGCCNAGGGAAAGGACCTTAAAGATCATCCAGTCCCATGTTCTGCCATGGGCAGGGACGCCTCCCAGGCTGCTCCAAATCCCATCCCAGCCTGGCCTGGGATCTGCCTGGGATCCAGGAGCAGCCACAGCTTCTCTGGACACCTTGTGCCTGCCCACTCTCACAGGGAAGAGGGAAGAACTTCCTCCTGTCCATCCCTGTCCAGTCCCATCCTGTGCAAAACTCCAAAGGCACGACCATGGATGGTTCCTGCCCACTTTGCTTTGTGCTTTTTCCACCCAAATCCTAAACACAAACAGTCACGTCCATAATTTCTGGGGGTTTTTTATATATTTTTATTGCTCCTTTTGACTGGTAACTTCAGAGAAGAGCGATGATTTCCCAGCCGTGTTTGCTCTTGTCCTGCAGCAGTTGCCACTTGAGTGATCACTGCGAAGATGAGCGATGGCTTCAATCTCAAAGCTCTTCTGGCATCTGAGACTATTAAAAAACTGAGTCTGAGAAGTGTCCCCTGTGCCCCTGGAGGTGCCTGAGTCTGGCTTGAAGGATGTCCTCCATCCCAAGGTTTTAATGGAAGGTGGAGCAAGGGAGCTGATTAATAACCCTGCTTTATCTCCCCGAAATGAGGGACGGGGCTGAATCCTGGTGTTTCACTCATTAATCTCCTCTTGTTAGAGCCAAGGGGCTGCTCTGTGATTGGGCTGCTCTAGGAGAGCTTTGGAAATGGGAGAGTGATGATTTATGTTCCTGATTTCGTGGGGAATGGGGAAAACTTCTGGGAGGACAGGTGTGGAAGGCGAAGACCACCTGACAGGAAATGGTTTTGTCCATCGGTACCTCTGATTAGTCACGGAGACAAAAGGCAAAAATCCTCCTTCCATATTGCCCAGCCATCCCCAATCCTCATCCCTGTGGAGCTTTAGGAGCTGTTGGAGGGTTCCTGTCAGGTAAAAAAACGGGATGGATGGGCAAAAACAGGCATGTAACTGAAAAATCGGTATTTGGCGTGTGTTTTCACTCCTTTCTCCCTTTTTGCCATCACACCTGCCTTCATCCCAAAGAAATATTTCATTCCTCCAGCGCCTGCAGGAGCCACGGAACTCAACCCCAGGCAGGTGCTCCCCCTCGAGCCTTTGGGGACGTTGAGCTGTGGCCTCACCAAGCAGGTCCCCTCCGTGCCGAGAGGTTGTGAGGAGAGCGGAGATGAAGCTGTAACTGCAGAGGGTGAAAATGAAGTGAAGTTGGGCAGAACCAACCTCAAAAGACGCCCTCGGATGCCTGCAGGCGTCGGCTTCGTGAGCATTCCCAAGGAAAAGCTGCTAAATGCCATGGAAGAACCAAGGCCCTCTAACATGGATCCATTCAGGCCCCCTTCAGCGGTTTTAGGCTCGGCTTAAAGAATGGATTAGGAGAAAAATGAACCACCAAAGTATGAAATTTTGGCCAGATTAGCCAGGAAGGAGATAAATGTGGCCTTGGGAATATTCTCTTCGCTTTAGAAGCCAACGTTATTCAGTTGTCAGATGTCTTCATCCACCAGAAATAAAAATGCCACCCAACGGCCGCCGTTCTCCGCGTTTGGGCTGACCAAGAGGCGCCATCACCAGATCATGCAAATAATCTGCTGCCTGATAATTAATGACGCGGCCAGGCATATTTTTTTGATGAATGCTCATGGAGCCTGGTGACAGGCGTGAAATTAGAAAATTCCTTCAGCGCCCTAAAATATAAATAGCTTTCGGAACTGAAAAGAGTTTCACAGCTGAAGATTTTATTGTGTTGAGAGGAAAAACTTTTCCACCCCCATCCCCCCCTTTCTTCTGGGCGAGTTGTTTGTCCGTTCACAAAACAAATACTCTGAAGCCCAGTGCGGCTCATGGGAATAAATTTCAGGTCGAATTAGTACAGTTTCCTTGCTGTCAGGACGGTGGAATTAATGGTGTTTTGATGACACGAATTTTGAAGGGCGAACAAAGACGCTGAAGGGAGGGAGACATGACTCCTTAGAAGCGCGGTCCTCCTCTCCCCCAGCCTCTCTTGTCTTCCCTGTCATCCGTCTGCCAATCTCCCTGTCCATGGTTAGTTAAAGGCGCTTTTTATCCTCTTTTCTTTCCCACAGAGTTTGCCAGATCCGGCCCAGTGCCTGGGTTCCAAGGGGACACGCTGCAGTTGGCCTTCATCGACTTGAGACAAGTAAGTCTTTGTGTTTTTGTTTTTTGTTTTGCTTTTAAGATGTGTGACTGAAGACCATCAGGTCTTAAGGGAAGGGAGAGGAGGGGAAACGGCGTCAGTGATTTACGCCAGAGACCTATATTTCCCCCCTCCTCCTCCTNATGCAGAGCCCGCCTGCCTCGGGAACCTTTGTTCCCAGAGAATGCCCAGGGAGGCGTTTGCGAGGGCGGAGGGATTTGCATTCCCCTGTGTCCGTGCCCATTTGTGTCCCTCTCTGTGTCCCTCTGAGGCTCGGCCACCCCCTGCTCCCCTGGCTGGGAATGACAAAGTGGCTCTTGAGGAAGATGGTTGGGGAAGGCTCCACCCATCGGTGGCCACCTCTGGAGGGGGCCCCGTTGGAGCCAAGTTGACCGTAGCAGGTACTGAGGCCTTTGTGGGGCTTGGCAGCCAATTTTGGGAAAAGGGCCATTCTGGGGAGTCATTTGTTTGGGGAGAAATGGGCATTATTGATACACTAGGCCGGGGGAAAAGTGAGGTGGTCCTGTCATCTCTTGGCACTGAAGATGGATGGGTTGGAGAGAAAGTCTGAATGAAGTAAGACTCAGTGACTGATGCTTCTCTCCTATTAAAACAATCTTTTTTTGTCTGTTAAACCCCCCTGGCTTTGTCCCTGCTGCCATCATGATGCAGTGCCTCTTGTTCGCGGCGTTGACGTCGTTTGCATTCTGAAAACTTTCGGGTGCCGAGGGTATTTCTTAAATCTGCATAATCCCTTGTATCGATGATCTTGCCCCTGCCTCTGATTCGTGCTGGAGCTGCTTTCAACCCGCCAGGGTTTGAGAACTCCTCAGAATCCAATTGATGTGCGGGGAGCCATCTGTCATCCCACGACACTTCTGTTAACTTTAATAACATCAGGACGCCGCTTTTCGGGCCCGGGCCCGCCAGGAACTGCCAAATTTGTTTGCAAAATGGTCCCAACAGCTCCACGGGAGAGGTGTGTGTTATCACCAGGCTGTGTTGACACTTTTATCTTCATTAGCTCCTTGGCCGCGCCCGCGGCCTCCTGGGCCTGAGGAAATGTGGAGGCCTTGGGCCTTTTCCAAGCACCAGGCCATGAATGTGGGGATTTTGGAGGGGGAAACTCTTGGAAGAGGGAAATGCGTGAAAACGGCTCGGTGAGGTCGAGCCAGTGAAGTGTTTGTGTGGTTCATCAGCCAGGGAAACGTTTGTGTGGTTCACGAGCTGGGGAAATGTTTGTGTGGTTCAAAATGCAGCCGAAGGGACCCAGCTTGGGTAAGGAGGAAGAGGAGCAGGAGCCTCCTCAATCACAGAATCCACAGAATCCACAGAATTCACAGAGTTCACAGAGTTCACAGAATTCACAGAGTTCACAGAGTTCACAGAATTCCCAGAATCCCAGAATTCACAGAATCCCAGGATGCCCAGGTGGGCAGAGCCCTCCAGGACCATCGAGTCCACCCCAGCCCCAACTCCTCCCCCAGCCCCNTCCCTGAACCAGGGGACATTGGCCTTCTTCTTCCTCCTCTGTGCAGTGGGTGTCTTTGGATGTGGAGGTTTTGTCTCTGTTCCAGGAGGTGCTCCCAAGTTTTGTTCTTGCATTCCAAAACAGGGGCATCTCTGAATCCCAAGGCCAGGTTGGACAAGGATTGGAGCACCCTGGGACATTGGGAGGTGTCCTGCTCATGGCAGGGGGTGGGACTGGATGAGCTTTGAGAGCCCTTCCCACCCAAGCCATTCCAGAATTCTGTGAATGTGCAAGGAGAAAAGGGAGATACAAGTTCCAGGTGAGGATGGGAAATCCTGGATCTCCTGGATAATGGGTGATGATTGGTTAAAAACAAGGTGTTGTACAGGTGATGGAGAAGAGCTGACCCATCCCTGCCTTACCCAGCAGCTTGGGCAGGTGGGGCAGTTCCCAGTCCCTGTCCATGACCTGATCTGGTGACATGTTGGAATGTGTCACCAGACTCCATCCAAACAAGGCTCTGGTGGCTGCCCTGTGGCCACCAGATCCCCAATGCTCCCAGCACTTCTCTTGGACTGAAGCTCCAGCTGGGAGCAGGGAGAGGTGGGAAGGTCATGGATGAAGGTCTTTGATTGTTCTTCGGCTTGTCTTGAAATTTTCCTTTTGGAATTGGCATGCTTTCTCTTTTAAGCCATGAAATTAAACTGGAACAGAGCAGATTAAATGGGATCTTGAGAATTAGGAATTCCTGCCTGGAAGGGTGAAGAGGGACTGGGATGGAATTCCCAGAGCAGCTGGGAAGAGCTGATGGAATTTCCAGAGCAGTTCCCAAGGTCAGGTTGGATCCCCCTGGGACAGTGGGAGGTGTCCCTGTCCATGGCAGGGGTGGAATGGGATGAGGTTTAGGGTCCCTTCTTCCAACCCAACCCATTCCATGACTCTGGGAAGTGTCAGCACAATATTGATTTAAATGGAATGACCTGGCTTGGAGAAGGAGGGAGGGAAAAATGAGAAGAGATTTCCCTTCCCAACATATTTCAGTAGGAGCTGTTACAGAACATTTGTAAATCCAAGAAAACTTTCATAGTGATAGGGGACGATCGAGGGAATGGACAAAATGAATAAAATATGTGACAGGAAAATGGGGTGACTTGCTTTGGGCTTTGGTACAGATCCTTGTAGTGGGAAATAAACCCTAAGAAGATGTCACTGTTTAAAGGCATCAGAATTTGTCCTTTCCCAAGCAGCAAACTCAAGTTCAGTGCACCAAAATCCTGGTTTTCCCCTCGTGCCCAAGGAAATTGGGAGCAATTCCACCCCGGCCTGGAAAAGCAGAACAGTCAAGCCCAGAGAACCAAATATATTTTGAGCAGGCAGAAAAGCAAAATGGGGCTTGAGTTCCTGTTTTGGGACAATTCTAAATCGGTAAATATCCTTAATGAAGTCATAAAGGAAACGAGCTCCCATCTCCAGTCCTTCTGTGGGAGTGAGAATCAAATATTTAAAGGTTTTACAAGGAAGGAATATTTGCTTTTCCCCCTTCCAGTTTAAACGCACACCCAGAGCTGCATTTTAGAATTCTGAAATAAACTCAGTCCCATAAATAACCTTGCTGAAATTTGAAATAATCCAACTCCTCTGGATCGTCACCAAACAATCCTGGAAGTCCAGATAAAATCTCCAGGTGCTCTCAGGTCATTCCCAGGCCTGCAGGTGGGATCATTCCAGTTCTCCCCTCAGCTGGAAATGTTTGAATTTTTGGTTTGCATGGGTTTGTTGTGAGGATGTTGGTGCTCGAGGAGGGTTTTGTGCTGCTCTGTGAGGTCCCTGGCCAGGCTGATCTCTCCTAGAAGACAGATCAGCGCTCGTGGCCGCCTTCCAAGGAAAATCTGTCCTCCAGCATTTGAGGAATTCCACTCTGGGCTCCAGGGAGGGAACGGACTCAGTGATTAGAGCTCCCTCCTCCTCTCCTTCTGTGCAGTGAGTTCTGAACCCTGAATTTCTGAATTCTGAATTTCTTCAGCTCTGAGCGAGGTTTGGACCTTGGCAGGTGGGAACCCACCTGGTCTGAGGCACCTGGATGAGGGCAGGGGAGTTCCACTCTTCTTTCTCCCCCAGCGTTTTTCTGCTTTGCCCTGGGCAGACCTGGTGGGTTTGGGTTTCAGCAGCAGCTCCTCCAAACACATCAGTGAGGTTCAGGCAAGGTCAGGCTAAGGAGGGATCTTGGGAATTGGGAATTGGTGTGTGGGAGGGTGGGGAGGGTCTGGTCTGGAATTCCCAGATTTGCTGGGGCTGCCCCTGGATCCCTGGGAATGTCCAAGGCCAGGTTGGATCCACCTGGGACAGTGGGAGGTGTCCCTGCCCATGGATGGGGTGGGATTGGGATTTAAGGTCCCTTCAATCCAAACCAATGGAAAGTTGTTGGTTGGATGGATAATAATAATAATAAATATTATGATAAATAATATCTATAGTATAACAAAAATAAATAAATAACAATAATATATAGGATAGGAAGTAATAATAAAATAACCCTTTGCCACCCAAAACATTCCAGGATTTCAGAGCCCCTGTGCTCTGGGAAAGCTGGGAATGTTCCCCTGGAGAAGGGAAAATTCCAGGGAATGCTCAGAGTGCCTGAAGGGACTCCAGGAGAGCTGGAATTTGGGACAAGGGCTGGAGGGCCAAGAGTCAGGGAATGGCTTCCAGTGGGAAAGGGGAGCTTGGGCTGGGAGCTTGGGAATTGGGAATTGGTGTGTGGGAGGGTGGGGAGGGTCTGTTCTGGAATTCCCAGATTTGGTGTGTCTGCCCCTGGATCCCTGGGAATGTCCCAGGCCAGGTTGGATCCCCCTGGGACAGTGGGAGGTGTCCCTGCCATGGATGGGGCGGGATTGTTGGGATTTCAGATCCCTTCCCACCCAACCCATTCCATGGCTCTGCGCTGTTTGTCCCTTGGGAAGTGCTTTGTGTGTGTTTGCCCCGTGTTGGGATCCAGCTGTGGTTGTTGTGGGATCCCGCTGGAGCCTGTCCAGCTGGGAACGGGAGATCTCCATCCCATGAGTTCATTTTTCTCTAATTACCCCTGAGAGAGACACTTAGCAAAAAGAATGATCCCCTGGGGAACACAATTCCCTTCCACCCCTGCTCTGGGATGGAATCCTGGAATGGTTTGGGTGGGAAGAGACCTTCAATCCCCTCCAGTGCCACCCCTGCTATGGGCAGGGACACCTCCCACTGTCCCAAGGGGATCCAACCTGGCCTTGGACACTGCCAGAGATTCAGGAGCATCCATAACTTCTCCCAGGTTTTCCTCTCTGTGTGCAGTCACCAAATATCCCTGTTTTCTTCCGTCACCTTTTCACTAAAAAAGTCACTTTTTCTCTAAAAATAAGAACCAAGCAAAGGAGCTAAACTGCCAAGTGAGCTCATCCCTGAGCCTCACATTCCAGAAGCCTGGATTCCTGGGCTCTGGGCCTGGCTTTAAGGAACCACCTGATGTGATTGGTGAGTTACTACCATGATATGAAAATATCAGTGATTATGACAGGGTACAGGGAATGGCAAAGGTTTTGTGTGTGATGCTGATGGGTTGCTAGATATTAAAATACCAGCAAAGAAAAATAAAAAATGCATTGTGAGCAGAGCAGAGGGGGCTCAGGCCTGGCTTTAGGCTGGAGCTGCAGCTCAGAGCCTGGCTCTGCACCCAGCACCCAAAATTGCTGAACCCCTGCCCTGCAATAAACAGAATTGCTGAGGGGATGCTGCAGCACCACGGCTCTCCTGCAGGCTCAGGACATCCCGTGAGATGGAGTCCATGAGAATTGTCCCAGAACAGGAATTCAAGCCCCATTTTGCATTTCTGCCTGCTCAAAATATAGATTTTGGTTCTCTGGGCTTGACTGTTCTGCTTTTCCAGGCCGGGGTGGAATTGCTCCCAATTTCCTTGGGCACGAGGGGAAAACCAGGATTTTGGTGCACTGAACTTGAGTTTGCTGCTCGGGACAAGGACAGGAACAGGAATCCCTTCCACGTGCTCCAGGGCCTCCATCCCCAGGTGGTGGCTGAGGGAAATTTGGGCTGAAGGTCCCCTTGGGGTGACACTGGTGGCTCTGGCCACCTCTCAGCTCTGTCCCCATTTTGGTGCTGGCAAGCTGGAGCCAGTCCCTCCAATCACTCTGATCCAGGATCCCTGAAGGTTCATTCCCACCAGGCAGGCAGCTGTGGGATGTTTTGTTTTGTTTTTTTTTTNTCAGGAGCATCCATAACTTCTCCCAGGTTTTCCTCTCTGTGTGCAGTCACCAAATATCCCTGTTTTCTTCCGTCACCTTTTCACTAAAAAAGTCACTTTTTCTCTAAAAATAAGAACCAAGCAAAGGAGCTAAACTGCCAAGTGAGCTCATCCCTGAGCCTCACATTCCAGAAGCCTGGATTCCTGGGCTCTGGGCCTGGCTTTAAGGAACCACCTGATGTGATTGGTGAGTTACTACCATGAAATGGGAATATCAGTGATTATGACAGGGTACAGGGAATGGCAAAGGTTTTGTGTGTGATGCTGATGGGTTGTTAGATATTAAAATACCAGCAAAGAAAAATAAAAAATGCATTGTGAGCAGAGCAGAGGGGGCTCAGGCCTGGCTTTAGGCTGGAGCTGCAGCTCAGAGCCTGGCTCTGCACCCAGCACCCAAAATTGCTGAACCCCTGCCCTGCAATAAACAGAATTGCTGAGGGGATGCTGCAGCACCACGGCTCTCCTGCAGGCTCAGGACATCCCGTGAGATGGAGTCCATGAGAATTGTCCCAGAACAGGAATTCAAGCCCCATTTTGCATTTCTGCCTGCTCAAAATATAGATTTTGGTTCTCTGGGCTTGACTGTTCTGCTTTTCCAGGCCGGGGTGGAATTGCTCCCAATTTCCTTGGGCACGAGGGGAAAACCAGGATTTTGGTGCACTGAACTTGAGTTTGCTGCTCGGGACAAGGACAGGAACAGGAATCCCTTCCACGTGCTCCAGGGCCTCCATCCCCAGGTGGTGGCTGAGGGAAATTTGGGCTGAAGGTCCCCTTGGGGTGACACTGGTGGCTCTGGCCACCTCTCAGCTCTGTCCCCATTTTGGTGCTGGCAAGCTGGAGCCAGTCCCTCCAATCACTCTGATCCAGGATCCCTGAAGGTTCATTCCCACCAGGCAGGCAGCTGTGGGATGTTTTGTTTTGTTTTTTTTTTTAAACTTGTTTTTGTTATTTTACAGTTAAACGTGGCTCCCCAGCCCTGTAAAGCCGGGAGATGTTTGGGGAGCAGAGAGAAAACAAGACTTTGGGTGAGCCCGGAGCCATCCTGCTCAGCAAACTGGTTTGGCTGATCCTTCCCAGCTGGTTTTACTGGGAGATGCAGCAGGAGCTGAGGGGATGATCAGTTACCCCCGGCTCTCCCTCCCGCCGAGGTGTCTCCTCTGGCGTGTCCCTGCTTGTGCCTCCAGGGTTTCTGTTTTTGTTGCCACGTGAGTCACTAGATGCAGGAGGGCAGAGATGAAAAAGGTGACTCAGGAGGGGTTTGCAGCTCCTTCCAGTCCCTCTTGTTCAGCTCCAAATTGTTCCCTTGGGCTCCAGCCCCACCTTCCTCACTGCCTTGCCCAGAGCTTGGCCAGTTCTGGCATGGTGGGAGGTGTCCCTGTCCATGGCAGGGGTGGAGTGGGATGAGGCTGAAATCTTGTCTTGAAATTTTTCTTTTTGAGCTTGGCATTCTTTCTCTTTTAAACCATGAAGTTAAACTGGAACAGAGCAGATTAAATGGGATCTTGGGAAGGAATTCCTGGCTGGAAGAGTGAGGAGGAGCTGGGATGGAATTCCCAGAGCAGCTGGGGCTGTCCCTGGATCCCTGGAGAGCTCAAGGCCAGGTTGGATCCCTCTGGGACAGTGGGAGGTGTCCCTGTCCATGGCAGGGGTGGAATGGGATGAGGTTTAAGGTCCCTTCTTCCAACCCAACCCATTCCATGACTCTGGGAAGTGTCAGCACAATATTGATTTAAATGGAATGACCTGGCTGGGAGAAGGAGGGAGGGAAAAATGGAGGTCATGGATGAAGGTCATGGATGAAGGTCTTTGACTTGTCCTTCTTTCTCTTTTAAACCATGAAATTAATCTGGAACAGAGCAGATCAAATGGGATCTTGGGAATTAGGAATTCCTGCCTGGAAGGGTGAGGAGGGACTGGTCTGGAATTCCCAGAGCAGCTGGGAAGAGCTGCTGGAATTCCCAGAGCAGCTCCCAAGGTAAGGTTGGATCCCTCTGGGACAGTGGGAGGTGTCCCTGTCCATGGCAGGGGTGGAATGGGATGAGGTTTAAGGTCCCTTCTTCCAACCCAACCCATTCCATGACTCTGGGAAGTGTCAGCACAATATTGATTTAAATGGAATGATGTGGCTGGGACAAGGAGGGAGGGAAAAATGACTGGTCAAAAATTCACCCAAGAAGGGCAGTGGAAGAGATTTCCCTTCCCAACATATTTCAGTAGGAGCTGTTACAGAACATTTGTAAATCCGAGAAAACTTTGACAGTGATGGGGGATGATCGAGGGAATGGACAAATTTAATAAAATATGAAGTGCTCCGGCCAAAGAGTGATCTGAGCACTGGGTTTTGTCCAGGGAATTCCCTGGATCCTTGGAAGTGTCCCAGGCCAGGCTGGACACTGGGGCTGGGATCCCCCTGAGATAGTGGGAGGTGTCCCTGCCCATTCCAGAGGGTTGGGACTGGGTGATCTCCATGGTCCCCAGCCCATCCCATTCCCTGACTCCAGGATTTTCCTAAGCCAGGTTGTACTTTTGGATTTCTGCTCACCTTCAGTGTTCAGGGCCCTTTGCAGGGCACGATTTGTGGAAAGCCAACATTTGAATTTTGCATCTTTTTCACTTTATAATCAGCACAGAATCACTCAGGTTGGGAAACCACCTCCACGATCATCATCCTTCAACTTCTCTCATTCTCCACATTTTTCCTGCATCTTTTACTCCTGGGAATCCTCTCCTTGCTTAACAACACTTTGAATTCTTCAACCCCTTTTTCTGTGGCCTCTGCCACCTTATCCTTGTCCAGCCCGGTGATCCAAAGCCTTTTTCCAGCTCTGGATCCCTGCCCACAGATCCCAAACGTGCTGAGGGCAATGCTGAATTCCAGAATTCCGTGAATCTTTCCTGGCAAACCCCTGGAGCACTCAGGAAGCAGAGGTGTGCCGACACAGGTTCCAGTGTCATCCCTCATTCCTCCTTTCCCACCAAGGCGAGGTTGGAGCCGGGTTGGATCGTTACCCTTAAATCCAGGATTTTTGCTGTTCAGATCCTATCTCCAGGCTCTTAATTAATTCCGTGGCTCCTCTCCAAGTTCCTCACACTGCCTGGTATCTCCTGGATCGTTTATCCAGCGTTATTAATCACTTTCATTAAGGTGGTGCCCACAGGCCAACGAAAAGCGCCCATTTTGCTGCTTCTTGTGCAAACACGAAGCCCTGAAGAGTCTGAGGAGATAATGGAGAGCAGCAAGGGCAGGTGCCTGACTTCCAGCTCAGCTAATTACTGCTAATTAAAGGATGCTTCATTTCCTAACACCCCTGAGTGCAACAAAGGCTTCTCTGGGCGTCCATAACCACATCGGCTTCCCAGAAGTTGTTATTATTAATATCAATATTATCGCCTTCATCCTCTGTCCCACCTCTCTGCTTCCAGAAACCCAAATTATCCAGGCTTTCCTAAACACCAGGTTGCCTAGGGAAGCCAAAGGAAAGCTGCAGTTGATTCCTGGTGGGCCTCAGGGGTGGCTGAGTGTCCTCTCCAAGGTATCGGCAGGGGAAAGTCAATCACTCCGTGAACACTCTGTGTTGGATTTCTCCCTCCAGAATGCCTGAATTCGTGCTCTCAATCCATAATTGGAATTGATTTGCCTTTGGAAACCTCTGAAGTTGCAGATTTATTGAGTTAAAGGGATGGACAATCCTTCCCAGGAAGAAATCTTCCCTAATGCCCAACCTGAACGTCCTGTGGCACAACCTGAGGGTGTTTCTTCTTTTTCCTGTTGCTTTTCACTCAGGAGAAGGGACACTCCCCGTTATTGTCTCCATCCATCCCTCTCCCACCCCCATGGCTCCCTGAGAACACTTGGGAGAGGTGAGGAAACAGAAAGAAGATGGAGGGAAACCAAAATTATCAAAACTGTTGGAGTTCTCCACTCCCACAAATCTCTGCCCTGACAGGGGAGGTTCATTAGAAAATCTTTGTTAATTCAAAAGCCAAACTGGACTCTTGGTTGTTGTCTCTCTCCAGGTTGTTTATTATTTTCTCAGCAGCAATTTCTGCACCCCAGGCTTTCCACCAGCTTGGCCTGAGGCAGAAAAGGCCCCAAAAAGCCTCCAAGCCCCAGAATCCAGGTTCTCTGCCAGACAATTCCCCCAATTGTCCCCAAGAAGGGACATTATTTCTCCTTTTCTGCCCAGAACCAACTCAATCTCTGTGCACGGGACACTGGGGCAAATTGTGCCCAATGTTCCTGTGTGCCCAAGCCTGCAGAATGTGCAGGAGATGGAGAAGGAGGAAGAAGCCTGAAAGCCAGCAGGATCCTCCAGCTTGTCTCCATCTCCTTGCCATGCTAAGCAAGGCCCAAATCTCCATTTCTCCATCCCCTGGCATCAATTCCATCTTCTGCTGGGATCTCCTTGCCATTCTGGAAAGTTCTGTTCCATCCCAGAGCCTGGGCAGCCCTTTGCACGGCCCAAGGTTAAAAGGAGGATTTGTCAGAGGGTTTGGATCCCTCACAACACGCACAGGAACATTCTCTGTGTTCTGGGATCCAACAAAACCGAAACACGCAGATGTTCAGCCAGGGGCCCTTTTTTGGTTTCATTCCCTGCTTCCCAAATCCCCCAATCCTTGTCCTTTGGGATTCACATGGGACCCCCAGGCAGTGACACCAAAACGAGGTCTTTTCCCTGGAAAACCAACTGGGACTGGGTCAAAACCTTTCCATCTAAGCAGCAGCAAGAGATGTTCAGGGATCTCTTTTGGGACCGCCTGAAGGGTCAGGCTGAGCTCCCACCTGCTGCCCTGCTCCTCCAGGTGTCCCACACCTCTGGCACTGTTTCCCTTCCCGGAATTCCCACTGGGAATGCTGTTCCACATTGGAGACCCATCAGAGGAGGTCTGTTATTCCAGTTTTCCCCCCGTCAGCCCGTCTCCCCGTGGATCTGTGTGCTCAGCCGTGGATTGTTGGGCAGACACTGCCCGGGGATCCCTCGGGCTGTGGCCAGCCTGGCGCTCCAGGAGGGACATTCCAGAGGCTTGGCCAAACCACTCTGTTTCTTCCGTGTCAGGCTCAGGGCACTTTTATTTTTTTATTTTTTTCCCCCCAGTGCCCAAATCCCAACAGTGTTGGGGAAGGGCACACGGAGTGGTTTATTTGTTTTTAAATCAGTGTTAACTGCCTGACTCACAAAGGCAGGATCCTCCAAAGTTTGGGCTGGAAACCCAAGCTGCCTCTCGCTGTGCTCTGCAGAAAAAGGACAGGAAGAGGGCAGGAAACACAAAAGCAGGAGCTCAGAGCAGATTTTAGAGCCTTAACTCTGATTTTTCCTGCCTTGGTGGGTTCAAACTGGTCTTAGTGTTGCTTTAAAAACCCAGGCTTTTGTGGTTCAATGCCATGAAAATCACATGGATCCCTCTTCCCTTTGGGCTCCAGATCCATCACTCTCCATCCAGGAGGGATGCAGTGACTTGGGGAGGACTTTAAAGTGCCTGGATGCTCCCCAGAGCCTCCAAAGAGAAAAAAAATCCCAGAGTGCAAACATGTCCTGTTAGCACTTCTGGGCGCGGGGAATTGCGGGGCCTGTCGACACTCGGCCCTCTGGAACAATAAAAGCAAACAAACAATCAAATCCTCTGTCACTGGGAGCATTCCAGACAGAGGGAATAAAGGGAGGAGAGGAGCTGGTGAGCGAGGAGCAGAGTTTGGGTGTTGAATTCCTCGGGATGTGGTGCGGGCAGGAGGTGGGGAGGTGGGAGAGACCTTTCCCACATCAGTCACGGAGTTAGGGAATGGCTTGGATTGGAAGGGACCCCAAAGAGCCTCTCATTCCAATCCCCTGCCATGGGCAGGGACACCTTCCACTATGCCAGGGGGCTCCAGCGTGGCCTTGGACACTTCCAGGGATGGGGAATGACTCCAGCCTGCTCTGGTGGAATTTTGTGGCAAAACAAGGAACCACTCCCAGGGACTCCATGGAGAACCTCATCCCAAGGGACCTTGCACTGAGGCCAGGAACGTGTTTCCATTGGGTTTTATTCCTCCAAGACTCAGCTGGAGCCTCTGGCTCCTGCTGAGCACCCTTTGGCTGCCCCTGGTCCGCCCTCCCTGGAGCAGGACTGGCCGGAGCGGGGCTGCGCTCTGGGAGCAGGGATCTCCTTCCTGAAATTCCTTCCCTGTAACTGCAGTCGCTCCTCCAGCCGGGAAAACAGAGCAGGGCCCACATTCCCCTTTATCCCAGGGATTGGGGCGGGAACAGAGAGGGCCAGAGGTGGGTGCCCTTCACCTCCACCCCCCTTGGGCTGGGAAACCGAACCCGCTGCGGTGATCCGGGAGCTGCCGCTCCTGGGGGATGAGGAGGAGCTGTCCATAAAGGAGCTTTTATGGAGCTGCCTTTTCATCCAGCCAGCCTTCACCTGGTGCCATGTGAGGTTCCCCCCCTTGGGAGCTCCTGTTGCTGCTGTGCTGGGAAGTGTTGCTGGGTTTCCCTGGAATGGGATCCCCCAGCCGGATCGCGGTGGGTGGTCAGGGAAGTCATGCCGAGCTCTCGTGCCTTTGAAGCTGTAGGGAAACTTTATCCCAGTGCATCCCTGCCATTCTTCTCCTTGTGACCTCTCGACGGCAGCTGGATCATTTCAGAGCAGGGAAACTTTAGCTCCTGGAAAACCCTGGGGTGTTCTGCCAGCCGAAGAGGCAACTTCCTGGGATAACACCACGGGATGAGGGAGAGGACACCCAGAGCTCTGCCCCATCAAGGTGACTTTGATTTTGAGATTGGGGTGCCTGTATCCCTCAGGATTGAGGGGTTAATTCCCTCCCAGACACGCAATCCCAGACCAATCCATTCTTGGAGTCTCCCATTTTTTTTTTTCCTGTTGGATTCGAGGAGTACAAATATTGTGTGGCATTTACGGAGCGCTGAACACGTGGATTAGGAGGGAAATAGATGAGGAAGGGCAGGGCAGAAGAGAGGGAGCTCGACCTCTTTGTGCCTCAAGGAGTGGAGAGAAACTGTAGGAATGATGCTGTGGAGCTGTGGGAGAATCCATCAGAGAGCTGATCACTCGGAATAGGTTAAAGATTGGGATTAAGAGGATTTTAACGTCATATTCCAACCCAGAATTCCCGGGTCACTCGAGGTGAAGGTGCTGCACATCCCACCCAGCAGCCCCGGCCCTTCCCAGACGTCATTTCCCTGATGGGCTGACAGCAAGGTGGCACTGTGCAGCCAGAACATTGCTCTGGGATCCATTCTGAATCAAACCCCTTGGCTCATCCAGGTTCTTCTTCTCAGGGTCAGGATTGAAAGCACGAGAGGCTGAATTCTTGTTGGGACTTGGGTGTTTATTTATTAATTTTTATCTATGCCCCAGCCTCACTGACCATGAGTTCCTCCCCATTCTGAGTGAACAGAGCAGAAATGGTGCCCAGAGTTCTGTCTGCAAGGTCTTTTTGAGCCTAAACTATGGAATTATGAGATGCCAACTAATTTATTTTAATTTCTAACCCAATAACAAATCACCCGTGTCCTGCACTGCAGATTTTTCCAACCAATCACACAAAATCACCCAAACTTGTGAAGAAGAAGGAGAAGAAGAGGACACCCTAAACCCTCCATCTTGTTACATGTATGCTATTCAATCCAAACCCCCAAACTCTAAATCTCTCACCCTGTGAGATAACACACTTCTGTTTAACTCCACACTCAGGATTTCAGTGTTATCACCCAATTTTGGGAGCCTTTCCCATGGTTCCATATCCAGTGAGTCTCTGAGGATCATTCCCTCTCAGCACAGACAGCCTGAAATTCCCTGTGCCCAGAGTTCCGACAGATTCCAACCTTCCTGTTGGACTCATGCAATCACAGGATGGTTTTTCAATTAATTATCTCCCCACCATCCCAGGATAAAAATGGTCATTTCCATTCCTGGAGGTTCTGCCGACTCCAGGGTGGGTGGGCTTGGTTTAGCCAACATTAAATGTATAAACGTGTTATTTTTAGGCTGGGTCTGCTGGAAGAGTTCCGAGGTTGATTTGGGAAGAGTGGGAAGCTTTGTGCTCTGATTCTGAATCCATTTCAATGTTTAAAGTGCAGATTTCCTGGAGAATTCCTACCGGAATTGAGAGTTGTCGAGCGTTGAAACAAAACTTCCACGGGTGGTGGTGGAGTCCCCATCCCTGGAGGGATTTCAAAGCCCTGCGGATGTGGCACTTGGGGACACGGTCAGTGGTGACCTGGGCAGTGCTGGGGAAGAGTTGGACTCGATCTTGGTGGGCTTTTCCAGCCCAGATGATCCCGTGATTGCCCAGGTGTGTCAGTGCTGCTGTCGGAGAGGCCCGGAGGGGTCACAGCTGTCCATGAAGGATGAGTGGATGGGACACGGCCTTCCAAGGAAAAAGGGAAATTCGGTGCTGAGCTGAGCACTCTCTGCAGCTCCCTGACAGGGGCTGTGCTCAGCGGGGTTGGGCTCTCTCTGCAGGCAGCACTGACACAAGCACAGGGCACAGGCTCCAGGGAAAGACAGGCTGGAGAGCAGGGAAAAGATTGGCATGGAAAGAGGGATAAAGCTGTGGAATGTTCTGCCCGGGGAGGTGGTGGAGTGCCCATCCCTGGGTGTGTTTCAAACCAGCCTGGATGTGGCACTCGGGGCCAGGGGCTGGGGGAGGAGTTGGGGCTGGGGTGGACTCGATGGTCCTGGAGGGCTCTGCCCACCTGGGCATCCTGGGATTCTGGGATTTTGTAAATTCTGTGTATTCTGGGATTCTGTGAATCTGTGATTCAGGGATTCTGGGTTTCTGTGGATTATGTTAATTCTGGGATTCTCTGGATTCTGAATTCTGGGACTCTGTGAATTTTGTGAATTCTGTGAATTCTGGGATTCTGTGAATTCTGGGATTCTGTGAATCTGTGATTCAGGGATTCTGTGATTCTGTGGATTCTGGGATTCTGGAATTCCATGAATTCTGTGAATTCTGGGATTCTGGGATTCTGGAATTCTGTGATTCTGTGAATCCTGTGATTCTGGTGTTCTCTGAATTCTGTGAATTTTGGGATTCCAGGAATTCTGTGAATTTTGGGATTCCAGGAATTCTGTNTGAAACAAAACTTCCACGGGTGGTGGTGGAGTCCCCATCCCTGGAGGGATTTCAAAGCCCTGCGGATGTGGCACTTGGGGACACGGTCAGTGGTGACCTGGGCAGTGCTGGGGAAGAGTTGGACTCGATCTTGGTGGGCTTTTCCAGCCCAGATGATCCCGTGATTGCCCAGGTGTGTCAGTGCTGCTGTCGGAGAGGCCCGGAGGGGTCACAGCTGTCCATGAAGGATGAGTGGATGGGACACGGCCTTCCAAGGAAAAAGGGAAATTCGGTGCTGAGCTGAGCACTCTCTGCAGCTCCCTGACAGGGGCTGTGCTCAGCGGGGTTGGGCTCTCTCTGCAGGCAGCACTGACACAAGCACAGGGCACAGGCTCCAGGGAAAGACAGGCTGGAGAGCAGGGAAAAGATTGGCATGGAAAGAGGGATAAAGCTGTGGAATGTTCTGCCCGGGGAGGTGGTGGAGTGCCCATCCCTGGGTGTGTTTCAAACCAGCCTGGATGTGGCACTCGGGGCCAGGGGCTGGGGGAGGAGTTGGGGCTGGGGTGGACTCGATGGTCCTGGAGGGCTCTGCCCACCTGGGCATCCTGGGATTCTGGGATTTTGTAAATTCTGTGTATTCTGGGATTCTGTGAATCTGTGATTCAGGGATTCTGGGTTTCTGTGGATTATGTTAATTCTGGGATTCTCTGGATTCTGAATTCTGGGACTCTGTGAATTTTGTGAATTCTGTGAATTCTGGGATTCTGTGAATTCTGGGATTCTGTGAATCTGTGATTCAGGGATTCTGTGATTCTGTGGATTCTGGGATTCTGGAATTCCATGAATTCTGTGAATTCTGGGATTCTGGGATTCTGGAATTCTGTGATTCTGTGAATCCTGTGATTCTGGTGTTCTCTGAATTCTGTGAATTTTGGGATTCCAGGAATTCTGTGAATTTTGGGATTCCAGGAATTCTGTGATTTCTGTGCTTCTGTTAATTCTGTGAATTCTGTTAATTCTGTGAATTCTGTGATTCTGTGAATCCTGGAATTCTGTGAATTTTGTGAATTCTGTGATTCTGTGAATTCTGTGCTTCTGTTAATTCTGTGAATTATGGGATTCTGGGATTCTGTGAATCTGGGATTCTGTGATTCTGTTAATCCTGTGAATTCTGGGGTTCTGTGTCCCGCTGGAGCAGCAGCTGGCCGACACTTTCCAGTTCCTGAAATGGCACCAGGCGCTGCCGTGGCAGCAGAGCCCCTGGGTGTGAGTGACGGGTGGGTAATCAGATGTGTGTCCACATCTGCCAGTGCCACCGACGGTCACCGACTGTCCCCAGGGGAGCTGAGCTGGGGTTTGCTCAGCTGGGCTGAACCAGCGTCACCTCCCAGCTCCACATTTCAGTTCAGAGAGCTGGGATTTGGGAGCCTGGTCTCCAAAAGGCCGTTCCTGTGGGGATGGAGGGGATGATGTGTCCTCAGGGCTGAGCTGGAGCAGCCAGAGCAGAAGGATAAATTTGGGATTTATTCCAAGGCCTCACTGGACACACCTGGGCAGGGCCTACACCCAGGGTGACCCCAAAATGGGCACAGAATGGACACCTGGCCACCAGGTGCCACACTTGGAGAAGTTCTGCTCCATTGCCACCTTGGGGTTCATTGTCCAATTCCAGCTCCAGGTTATCCAGCTCCATCCTCCTTGGGTTTCTCTCTTCCCTTCACCCTTGGCTTTGTTCTTGGGGCTGGAATTTGTCCCTGGTATCAAACTAGAACAGGAATTGTTTTGTCTCCCTGCTCTGTGAGGAGAGCTCAGCAAAGCTGAATGTGAAACCCAGAACTGCCCACTGGAACAGCCCAGAGTCTGAAAAATATAAAATATAAACTATTAAGGCATCATTCCCCCTCTTTAGAGGCTCAACAACGCCTTTACCTTGTCGAGTCTCTATTCTAAATACAAGTCCCTAAAAATCAAGAATAAACATCTGACAAGAGATAAATATCTGATGGTAAATGACATCGGGGGGCCATGACAGGCAGGTGAGGGTCGGGATCTGCTCCCTGTGGGACAGGACCAGAGGAAACGGCCTCAGGCTCTGCCAGGGACCTGAATTCCCCGTTCAGGTTGGATTTTAGGGAGAATTTCTTAGCAGAAAGGGTTTTCTCGCCCTGGTGCAGGGCTGGAGTCCCCATCCCTGCAGGGATTTCAAAGCCCTGTGGATGTGGCCCTTGGAGGCTGGAAACGCTGCTGTGGGAATTCAGTCCCAACGCCGAGAGCTGTGCACCAGCTCTGACTTTACAAAAACCAAATAAATACCGGAATAGTTGGCGTCAACTGGCCCATAAAAAAATAAATAAATGCTGGAATAGTTGGTGTTAAATGGCCCAACTTCCTCGACCCAGCTCGTGTTTTCTGGATAATCCGCGGGGATGGCAGCGGTTGGGTCCTGTGAGTCACCCCGAACCTTCCTCTTGCTTGAGCAAATCCTGAGTTCCCTAAATGGGATAATTCAGCTCCCTGGCTCCGTTCGTGTCTTTTCTGATTAATTGGTCAAAATTTGGGCTTGGTTTGGCCAGACAGAGCTTTTGTTTGTGGTGCTTAATCGGGAGTTTTGTGTGTTTTGGGGTGAGAGCAGTGCTTTAATTCCTGTGATTTTTTCAGCTGGTGTTTTTATTTGGGATCTTCCCACGAATCCAGAATGGGTTGGCTGAACTCGGAGCAGCCTGGTCGAGTGGAAGGGTCCCTGCCCGTGGTCTTTTCCAGCTCGAACCCTTCCGTGATCCCATAAAGTGCTGCGTGCTGGGCTGGGGTGGGGCTGGGAGTTCCTGGCGTTGGAGATTCTGGTTGCCGCAGATACACGGATTTTATTTAAAGCCCCGTGTGTGTTTTCAGCACGGGCTGGAGCCTGATGTGCTGAGCACCATCAAACAAAGTCTGGCTTTTGTCTCGCGTGGTGTCAGACAGACAGACAGACAGACAGGGCAGGAGCTGTAGGTGTGACCGAGGCTGTTGGCATCTCCCCATCCTCCTGCTCGCAGTGGAAGAGCGAACACTCCCCCGATCTAATCTCGTTAAATGTTCCAGGCTGTAATCCCTTAATTTGGCTGCTGACATGAGGGCTGCTGATGGGGAAACGAGGTGGGGATGGGCACTGACAGCCACGGGAGATTGGGATCTTTTGTTGAGCACATCAAGGGAACTTGAGAGCTCCGAGCCCTCTGCCCGTGACCAGAAATAGTCCCTGAGGATGACTCACGGCCCCAAACCACGCAGGAAACTGAAATTTGCTGCAAACGCCTCAGTTTGTTCTCCTCTGGAGTTCTCCTCAGCCTCTGGGGGATCCAAGGGATTCAGGGATCCACGGCTGGACTGGTCCAGGTGTCCAGCCTGGAGGGGAGGAGGCTCCAGGGAGAGCTCCCTGCAGCCTTCCAGTGCTTTAATTAAAGGGGACTAAAAGGAGAGGACAGGACACGAGGGAAGTGTTTTAAAGGAGAAAAGGAGAGGTTTCGGTGGGATCTTGGGAATTGGGAATTGCTGTCTGGGAGTGTGGGAGGGGCTGGGCTGGAATTCCCAGATTTGCTGTGTCTGCCCCTGGATCCCTGGGAATGTCCCAGGCCAGGTTGGATCCACCTGGGATAGCAGATGTCCCTGCCCATGGATGGGGGGGCTCTGGATCATTTTAAGCCCATTCCAACCCAACCCATTCCATGATCTCGAATACTTTCTCCAGCCTAAGTGTATCTATGCTCCTCCATGCTGTAAAAAACCCCAAAAACGCCTTTTCTCCCTTTAATTTGTGGCGACTTGGAAGCGAAGTGGACAAAGTCTGTTCTTGCTCTGCTCCTCTTAATGCTTAAAACCTGGAGGGGGGAGGGAATCCTGCCTGGAATGCAGCCCCTGTGCGGGATCGCTTTTCCAAAGTGTTTGAAAACAATCACTTCTGCAGGAGCGGGGGCTCGTCTGAACAGCCAGTTCTGTCCCGGAGACGAACATTCCGGGATGCCAGAGGAAAATAGCGAGGCTGGAATTCGCCTCGTGTTTGAGGTTAGCTGGAGAGGAGCTTGCAGCCGGGGTGGTTTTATATAGCAGCTCTCGGTGGAAACAGTTTGTCTGTCATATTTTTAGGTTCAGGGATTTCTTGGAGGTCACCCCGAGTTCACGCTCCTCTCCCTCCTGCCCCGACGGAGATGGGAATTGGTGTTTGGAGTGACACTGAGCTCCAAAGCTGCTGTCAAACCTCGGCCCTCTGGCTGGCTGTGGCAGCAGGTTCATGAGTGCACGGCTCCTTCCCCAGTTTGGGGGGAATTTCTGCTTCTCTTGGGTCCCAGTGAAACTCAGAATCCCAAATGGGTTTGGGATGGAAAGGATCTTGAATTCCATCCCGCCCCCTGCCACGGGCAGGAACACCTCCTGCTCTCCCAGGTTGCTCCAAGCCTCAATGTCCAGCCTGGCCTTGGACAATTCCCAGGGTGAGGAGTTCACAACCTCTCTGCCAGGACCTCGGCACCCTCTTGGGGAGGAATTCCTGCCCAAAATCCCATCTCACCCTGCCCTCTGTCTGTTCAAAGCCATAATTTAGGCCATTTAATTACCCCTTCTGCCTTTCAGCCACTCGAAACTCCTTCCAAAAGGCCCTTAATAGAAAGCAGAGAAGCCTCCAGCACAAATTTCTCTCCAGTAGCACATTTTTCCTATAGATTATCCTTTAATTTTCATGGATGGGAATGTTCTGCTGCTGTAAGGGGAGAGCAGAGCCCGTGTGGGGCTGCGTGCATGAAAGTGTGTGGAGTTACCGACTTTTCCAAGAGGAAAAGGTGATGTCATGGGCTGTGGAAAGAATATATATTTTTTTATATATTCCTGCTCTCATCTGATCACGCTTAGGATATAAATAGTGGGGAAAGGCAGTGAAATGAAACCCACTCTGGGAAGGCTCCCCAGAGCTCCGTGCTGGGGTCGGGCAGGGCTGGATCCATCCAGGGGTGTTTTCCAGCACATTAACGGCAGCGTGTGGAGCCATCTGTCACGGCTTGGAGGTGGCCAAGCCAGTCAGCAGCTCGTTAGGCAGGGCCAGGAGTAAAAAATAGCCCAGAAAATCAGGATATCATGGGAGAAGGGGAGACTGGAGGAAGCGGAGTCCGTGTGGTGCTGTAATTTACTCCCTCGTTTGCTGCTGCTCCGTGCACACTTCCCTCTGGGAGAGGTGGGAATGTTCCCCTGGAGAAGGGAAAATTCCAGGGAATGCTCAGAGTGCCTGAAGGGGCACCAGGAAAGCTGGAGAGGGAGTGGGGACAAGGAATGGAGGGACAGGAGCCAGGGAATGGCTTCCACTGGGAAAGGGGAGCTTGGGCTGGGAGCTTGGGAATTGGGAATTGGTGTGTGGGAGGGTGGGGAGGGTCTGTGCTGGAATTCCCAGATTTGCTGTGGCTGTCCCTGGATCCCTGGGAATATCCCAGGCCAGGTTGGATCCACCTGGGATCATGGGAGTTGTCCCTGCCATGGAATGGGATTGAAGGTCCCCTCCAACCCAAATAATTCCAGCCCCTGTGCTCTGGGAGAGGTGGGAATGTTCCCCTGGAGAAGGGAAAATTCCAAGGAATGCTCAGAGTGCCTGAAGGGGCTCCAGGAGAGCTGGAGAGGGACTGGGGACAAGGGCTGGAGGCAGGGAATGGCTTCCAGTGGGAAAGGGGAGCTTGGGCTGGGAGCTTGGGAATTGCTGGGAACAGAATTCCCAGGTTTGCTGTGTCTGCCCCTGGACCCCTGGGGATGTCCCAGGTTGATCATTGGGGCTTGGATCCCCCTGGGACAGTGGGATGTGTCCCTGCTTGTGGGATCAGGCTGATCTTGAAGGTTTCTCCATCCCAAACCATTCCATGATTCCATGATTAATGGATTTTTCCTGGTTTGCTCAAACACCAGCTCTGTATTTTCCGAGGTCAAATTGCCTCCTCGCCTGGAGATGTGAAAAGGGAAAGGAATGAGAGGTGACAATGTGAGCTGGGAATGGTTTGGTTGAATTCCCTCTTTTCTCCTGTGGGATTTGCTGCATTCCAGCCCCCAGCTCCAAGGGAATCCTCGTGTCCTGCACTCCTTTGACTCCAGTTACTGACTGGCACGAGTGGGATTTGCTTCCCTTTTCACTGGCCACCCCAGATCCCAGTCCAAGCTGGAATTTGGGAACAGGACAACTCAGTCAGGGAATCCTTCCCTGCAATTTGAAGCTGTGGAGCCAATCCAACCATTGCAGGATTTTGGGGAATAATGTCCATTATTGCTCACCCTGAAGCTGCAGATCTCAGCCCCAGGTGAGACGTGGACGAGAAAGGGAAGGAAATTCCCACAGGAGTTTTGTTACTTGACACCCTGGGTGAAGAGCAGAGGGATTTCTCCTGGGATTTCTCCTGGGATTTCTCCTGGGATTTCTTCTGGGATTTCTCCTGGGATTTCTCCTGCCCCACGGAGTGTGGGGGTTCCCTCCCTTCCCACCCGGGGCTCAGGGTGACGGGATTCCTGCTCCTGGGGCAGGAATAAAGCCTGGAATGACAGCTTTGGGATTGCTGAGGCCTCGCCCAAGGCTGGGAGCCAAGCGTTGGCACAGCTTGCCACGAGTGGAAACGGTTTGGATCCAGGGCTGGGAAGCTCCTTTTGGATTCCCTGCGGGATCTGTTTCCGGAGTTTGAGTGGTTTGGGGCGGTTTTCCCATAAATAAACTTTTCAGTTGTCCTTGGAGCAGAATCTGAGAGCTCCTCCAGCTTGGGAAGGGGCAGGAGAGGCCCTGGCAGGGCAGCCCCAGGCAGGAGCGGGGATCCCTTTGGGATACATGGAATGCAGGTTCCGTCAGGAATTCCCTCAGGGATATATCCAGGAAGGTTTCCCCAGCTCCAGCATCCTGGGGAAGGCTGGATGTGGTGGCAGTGAGCACCATCGATGGCAGATTTTGATCTTGGCTTAAAGATGGGGGCCTGGAATGGAAAATCCAGGTGGGAATTTTCCAAATGGAGCCGCCGATGCCTGATTTTTTTTGAATTTTAGGGCAGGATCTGGCCCTTGTTATTAATTAAATTCTTGGAGGTTTGTGTTCAGCTGCATTCAACTTCTGCTCTAGCTGGGAATGCCGGGATATTTTCCCGATTCCAGAGCAGACTCATCTCTCTGTTCATATTTGCCCTTGTTTTGTCCTTTTTATCAGATTCTTCCCCCAAATCTCTCCTTTCCTTCCTCATCCCTGCCTCATTCCATCCTCGTGCCATCCCCGGGGTTCCCTGAGAAGCAGTAAGGAAACAGATCCAAGAGTCAATGAGATTTCTAGGGTGGGATATCTGAAATAACTCCCATTTCTTTGCGAAAAATAAATATTCCAGAAAATAACTCCCATTTCTTTGGGAAAAATAAATATTCCAGAAGATGGCCACGGAGAGTATTGACCACAAAGGACCCTTGGGCTCTCTCCTGGCAGAACTCCAGTCCAAGGTTCCTCAGGACCTTTCCCAGGCACTCCCCAGCCTCTTTGGACTCCTTTCCCACCTTTTTTTCCCACTGGGAAATTGTTTTTCCCGTATTTTTGCTGGGTCACTTTGAGAATGTTCTGGGCTTTTTTCTTTTTAATTTTTTTCTTCTGGAGTTGTCTTTAAGTCGGGAGGTCCCAAAAATTAACCTCTGGAAATTCAGCTTTTGGTTTGGGAGCAGCGTGGTCCTGAAAAGAAAAGTTATTGATTAATTAATTATTAGGTTTTATTTTGTTTTGTTTTTTAAACGACGAGGTTCCACCTGCCCAGAGTGTCACAGAACCATGGAATGGGTCGGGTTGGGTTGGAAGGTTTCACCTGCCCAGATTATCACAGAACCATGAATTGGGTCAGGTTGGGTTGGGTTGGAAGGTTCTATCTGCCCAGATTGTCACAGAACCATGAATTGGGTCGGTTTTGGGTATTGGGTTTGGTTTTTGTTTTTTGGGTTAAGGGTGGGACATGGAATGGGTTGGGTTTGAAGGTTCTGTNTCTGCCCAGATTGTCACAGAACCATGAATTGGGTCGGGTTGGGATGGGCTGGAAGGTTCCACCTGCCCAGATTGTCACAGAAACATGGAATGGGTTGGGTTTGAAGGTTCTGTCTGCCCAGATTATCACAGAACCATGAATTGGGTCAGGTTGGGTTGGGTTGGAAGGTTCTATCTGCCCAGATTGTCACAGAACCATGAATTGGGTCAGGTTGGGTTGGGTTGGAAGGTTCCACCTGCCCAAATTATCACAGAACCACGGAATGGGTCGGGTTGGAAGGGACCTTCAAGCTCGCCTCATTCCAAGCCCCTGCCACGGGCAGGATCCCCTCCCACCATCCCAGGGTGCTCCAGGGATGGGATCCATCTGCCCCTGAGGGTCATTTTGAAGATTTGTGGTGGCTTTGGGTCCAAAAGGTTTGGGAAAACATCCCAGCCCTGCTGGGTTGGCCAGGCTTCTCCTCCTGATCCCAAGGAACTGTCCCAGGATGAGCCTCCACCTGGTTTGCAGGTCCAGAATCCTGAAAAATTCATTACCGGTGCTCCTGATAATTAATTCTGGCAGGCAGAGGCTGCTCCTCTCCCCATGTCCCGTTGCTCCCTTCCCTCAGACGTTCCCAAATCTCCGACTGGGCTGGAATGTGAACCATGGAGCAGGAAAGTCCCGTGTTCCAGTCCCCGGAGCAAAGCCCGGCCCGAGGATTCTGCCAAAGCCACTAATGGGATCCAGACCCCCGGGATCAGGATGGAGCTGGCAGGAATGATGCTCCACACTTGGCCGCAGTCCCCGTGCCTCAGTTTCCTCCTCTGCTCCATGAAAATCGTGGATATTTGTGGATAATGAGAGAAAGGCAAGCAGTAATTAGGGAGGGGGGGGAAAAAAAAAGGTGTGTTTTTCCTTTTAATGAGTGAAACTTCTCCTTGTGAACTCCTGTGGGACTGGAAACTCTTCCCTGGAAATCTGGGATGGAAAAAGGGTCGTTTGGGTCGCTGATGGCCAACAACCCCTGAAGTGTGGCGGGTGGTTTGCACGGAGCAGCAGAGCCGGGATTATTGCTCCTGTCAGGCCGGGATAAATGGAAAACACACGGATGGATGGAGGCTGGAGCTGGAGCTGACAACGAGCTGAGTGATCGGCCCCGGAGCCGGCACAGAGCTCGTTAGGGCCGTCGCTTTTATTTGGGTTTTTATTCCCAGATTTTCCACTGTCTTTTCGGGAAGCTGTTTGCGGCTGCCACGGCAGCTGAGGAGCCCTTCAGAAACTCGGCCAAACGCTCCACTGAAACCAGCTCTGACTCCTCAAAATTCCTGGGAGCTCCGTGCCCGGATGTCACAGACGGGAGCAGCTCTAATAACCTACAAATGAGATTTGGGTTTTTAAGTGGATTATGCTGAAGGGATTTTTTTTTTTTCCCCCCCGTTTTTTTGGGTATTGGGTTTGGTTTTTGTTTTTTGGGTAAATGATAGGGCTGCAATCGGATCTCTCGATGAAATCAGCTTTTTTGGGGGGTGGGGAAGGATTGGATGCAGCAGCCTGGCTCCAGCATGGGAGTTTAAATCTGTCTTCCATCAAAAAGGCTGGAAATCGTTCTGAGTGTGTGTGTGATGGCATTCGGATTTCATGGACACGAGTCCATCCCATGGGAATGCTGCTGCCTCTGGAGAGGTTCCTGTGGAACTCTGAGCCCCAAATGACCCTTGGGAAGGAATTCCTGGCTGGAAGGGTGGGCAGGCCCTGGCACAGCGTGCTCAGAGAAGCTGTGGCTGCTCCAGGATCTCTGGAATTGTCCCAAATTCCAGCAGTGCTGCAGGTGCTGCCCTGGGGACAGGCAGGAACGTGGTGCAAGAGCTTTCAGTCTGATATTCCAGGGTTCTGGAGCCCCTCTGCTCTGGAGCCAGGCTGGGAGAGCTGGGAATGTTCCCCTGGAGAAGGGAAAACTCCAGGGAATGCTGAGAGTGGCTGAAGGGGCTCCAGGGGAGCTGGAGAGGGACTGGGGACAAGGGATGGAGGGACAGGAGACAGGGAATGGCTTCCAGTGGGAAAGGGGAGCTTGGGCTGGGAGCTTGGGAATTGGGAATTGGTGTGTGGGAGGGTGGGGAGGGTCTGTTCTGGAATTCCCAGATTTGCTGTGGCTGCCCCTGGATCCCTGGGAATGTCCCAGACCAGGTTGGATCCACCTGGGACAGTGGGAGGTGTCCCTGCCCATGGATGGGGTGGCACTGAAGGAACCGAATCATCCTTAGGATCCCTCCCTTCCCAAACCATTCCATGATTTTCCGGTTCTGTCACCCTTGGGAGCTGAGCTGTGGAGATGCCACCAGCAGGATCAGGGAAAAGGCGGATCTGGGGGGTCACTGAGGCTCCCCCCACGCATGGCTCACTTCCCAGGAGCTGTCACACCTCTGCTGCCACCCTCTTGGCTTGGGAAAAATCCCAGCAATCCTGGGAGTTTGGTGTTTCTCCAAGGAAAAGGGCAGCACCACCAGGCTGCCTTCCAGGGAAACGAGCACCCTTGGGAATGCCACGTTGGAAACCCGGGAGCAGTTCCGGATGGGTTGGAGGATTTGTTTTGGAGTTAACATCTCCCAGCCCAGGGAAAGCTCTGCTCCAGCTTCCCTCACCTGTGGCTGGGGCAGTGAGGAGCTCTCCTGCACTTCCCAAATTTCCCTCTGATTCCACGTTCATCCTGGCTGGGCTGGAGCCTTTATCCACACCTTTGGGTCGCTTTGGGCCGTTTCTATAGTGTGATAAATCAGATTTATCAATATTGAACGATGTTTTCCCCTCACCTTTCAAGGTGTCAACAGCATCTTGAGAGAGACATGACCTCAGGAGCAGTTTCCCTCTGCCAAAATTGGTTCCTGAAGCCTGAATTCCCTTTTATGATGTCTTAAATTAGGCTGGGACTAAGTTAAACCCCAGCTCATTCAGCTGCTCTTTAAAGCTGTGAGGTTTGCCTTTAAAGTGAATGAATTAAAAGGGGTTTTGTGTCACCCTCGTGCTTCTGGTGACCTCAGTGGCCTTGTTTCCCTCTGGCTTCGATGCTCTGAGTCAGGGAAGTGTTTTCCAAGGCATGGATCCATAGCCTGGAGGAGAGGAGGTTTCAGGGAGATCTCCAGCACCTTCCAGGGCGTGTAGGGACATCACAGGAAAGCTGGAGAAGAACATTCCCAAGGAAAAGCAGGAATAGCTTTAAGGTGAAAGGGTGGAGATTCAGATTGAGGGAATTCCTGGCGGGGAGGCTGGGGAGGCCCTGAGATGGAATTCCCAGAGAAGCTGTGGCTGCCCCTGGAGCCCAAGGCCAGGCTGGATGGGGTTTGGATCCACCTGGGACAGTGGAAGGTGACCCTGCCCTTGATCAAGATGATCTTTCAGGTCCCTTCCAACCCAACCCACCCCACAACTCCCTGAAAACGTCAGCAGCTGGAGCTGCTTCCCGTGAGCTTTTCCTGTGTCATTGCTGGGAGAAAAGGGTTAAAAACCCAGGAGCACTGAGACAGAAAACACGGATTTTCGGCGGAACCTCTCGGCCTCGGATTTTGGGACTCTCAGAGGTTCTCAGCCAACACCTCAGAGCCCGACCACGTCCCCGCGGGGTCCGGGCACGTCCACCTCTGCCAGAACCATCCGGTTGCACCGCGGAATGACGTTCCCAGGGGATCCAAGCCCCGTGCCATCAGTTCTGCTTCAGCGAGGACGGTTTTCCTCGACACCTCATCAAGCGGCATTTCCTCGCTGCCGCTCCGACTCCCAACCGTCATCCCGGAGTTGTGGGATTTCTCCCGGAGCGCGGTGCCGGTGGAGCCGAGGCGACTGTGGTTTGGTTGTAGCTTTTAGGCTAAGCTAAGCCAGATGTTGTGGCCCCTTTTTTTTTTTTCTTTTTCTTCTTTTTTTTTTTTCCCCCCTTGAAGCCGTTCCTTCTTCTCCGCGCATTCCTTTCATTGCCGGAGCTTTTGGGAGGATCTCGGCTCCTGCAGGGAATCCTGGCCGGTGTTAATCCGTTACTTCTGGGCGTTTCAGGAAAATGGGAATCCAGCTGTGATTCACAGCTCAGTGACACTCTGGGTTTGGGGTGAAGAGCCACGAGCGCCCCGGGTCGCGCGGCAGAGCCGAGGAAAGGAAGGAATGATGGAGAAACCTCCTTCAGCCTCTCCTCCAGGAGTTCTCCCAGCACTGCTGGGAAAGAGGGAAGGAAGGGAATTTCCACAGATCATTCTGGGAGTTGGGAAGCTCAAGGGTTGGATGACATGGGGTGACTTCTGTCCTTGACTTTTGTAGAGCTGTTGGAGGGCGTGCCCTGCCTCGTGGGATTTATTCGAGTTCATCCGTTGATTCCTGGTTCAGATTTTAAAAAAAAAGCCCACAAAAAACTCCACAGCCACGTAAATTGATAGGAAAATACCACAAGGAGGCCAGTTTTGCCAAGGAGTACATTTAAATTCTGTGATAGCTCTAAAAATGGGAAGGAACGTTTCTTTTTCACCTGTGAGCAGAGAACTCCCAAGTTTCGACCCTGCTCCAAACCTGCCAGAATTGCTTAAGAAAATTCCTTCAGGAATTTTGTCCTGGTTTTCTTTCAGAGAAAATCCAAAGCATGGAGTGGTTGTCACTCACTGATCCTATATTTTTTTATTGCTGTTGTTGTTATTATTATTATTATTATTTATTACTATTATTACTACGAAAACATATTTCACTTTCGGAGTTGAGCCTCAGTACTGTATCCTGAGCCTCATGGCCTCCAAATTTTGTTGGAAAAGCAATGAGTTAAAATCCTCTGCCTTCCCAGACGCCCTGGTTCTGTCTCAGGGCTGCAGTTCTCGGGAGCTGGTGTTAATTGCTGAATAATCTCCGTGACATTGATGATGAGTGACAACGCAATTACGGCGCTGGAGCTGGCTCTGCTGAGGAATTTGGCTGCAGAAGTTGCCTGTGGTTCCCACAGGTGAAACCCTTACCTCATTTCACCAGAATTTGGTTTGTCTGGTCAAGGCGAAGCCGAGAAGGAGAAGTTGAGCAATCGGTTCTGGTCTGAGCAAAAGGAAGGCATGAAGCAAAGCTGGGCTTTGTGGAAGGTCAGTCATGTCCTTCCCAAGGTCCAGCACAGAACAGAATCCTAAAAAATTTGGGCTGGAAGGGACCCGAAATCCCATCCAGTGCCACTCCATCCATGGGCAGGGACACTTCCCACTGTCCCAGGGGGATCCAAACCCCAATGTCCAACCTGGCCTGGGACACTGCCAGGGATCCAGGGGCAGACACACCAAATCTGGGAATTCTGTTCCCAGGAATTCCTAAATCCCAAGATTGCAGCCCAACCTCCCCTTTCCCAGTGGAAGCCATTCCCTGCCTCCTGTCCCTCCATTCCTTGTCCCCAGTCCCTCTCCAGCTCTTCTGGAGCCCCTTCAGGCACTCTGAGCATTCCCTGGAATTTTCCCCTTCTCCAGGGGAACATTCCCAGCTCCTCTGGAGCAGAGGGACTCCAGAGTCTTGCAATGGTTTGCTTTGGAAGTGACCTTAAATCCCACCCCATCCATGTCAGGGACACCTCCCACTGTCCCAGGTGGATCCAACCTGGCCTGGGACATTCCCAGGGATCCAGGGGCAGCCACAGCAAATCTGGGAATTCCATTCCAGCCCCTGCCCACCCTCCCACACACCAATTCCCAATTCCCAATTCCCAGCCCAAGCTCCCCTTTCCCACTGGAAGCCATTCCCTGGCTCCTGTCCCTCCATTCCTTGTCCCCAGTCCCTCTCCAGCTCTCCTGGAGCCCCTTCAGGCCCTGCCAGGGGCTCTCAGCTCTCCCTGGAGCCTTCCCTTCTCCAGGGGAACATTCCCAGCTCTCCCAGCCTGGCTCCAGAGCACAGGGGCTCCAGCCCTGCAGCAGCTCCGGGGACAACTCTGGGCTCTCTCCAGCAGCTCCACGGCCTCCTGCTGTTGGCCCCAGGGCTGGGGCATCCTCGGTTTGAATTGAAGTTACAAAAAAGCAGCACCCAGGGATTCCAACTGCAAGATCCACACCCCGGTCTGTGTCTGTGTCTCCATGGCTGAGCAATGACCTCAGTTTTTTGTTTTAAAACCCCTGAGATCCCAAACCAACCTGTTCCAGGTGTTTTAAACCATCTTTCAGGGTGGGTTTGTGACACTCGGTCACAACTGGAGCTGCCTGGCCCGTGGGTGATGGAAGTGCTCCATCAGACGAGTTACAGCCAGGATTTACTCCCCTGCAGTAAAACCCTAAGGACCACTGAGCTGGGTTTAAACACCAAGGAGATCTATGGGCCTTGTCCTCTGGTGAGATGAGAGTTACTCCCAGTGATAAACTCTGCCTGGTCAGGCGCTGCATTTGTGACGTGTTTAGGAGTGTTTCTCCCCCAGCTTTCACTCAGGAGTGTCTCAGATCATTAAAAACACAAATTAAACTTCCAGGCAGCCCTGCCTGGGCGGGAGGGGAAGCTTTGTGCCGGTTTTACAGCCTGGCAGCTCACACATTGATGGTGTTTTAGAGCAGCAGAGCTCCTCCATCTCGATTCCCACCACCCAGGCTGGCACTCTGCTTGGGAGTTTAAACGGGATTTACAAGCGGGACGTGGAGCAAATGAAGGATTCTTTTCACCTGAAGTGATGGCAGAGGCCTCCCCTGACTCCTAGGCTGGGTTTCAAGCTGGGGGCAGCCCTGGCCCGACTCGGATGTTGGATTTCGGGCCTGGACCGAGGTGTGAGGCCAGGCTTTGTTGGCAGGCTGGAGCTGTAACCTGATTAATCTGAGCAGGTAGGGAGGAACACGATCCATCAGCAGCACCGCTGGCAGCACAGCCAGGTCGGCAGGGAATTTTTCATCAGGGCCCCTCGGAGAGGAGGTGTACGTTACCGAGGGGGGAGAAAGGAGAGAACCCAAGCCAGGCTTTCATCCGCGGGGATATTGCCTAACCCACGAGGAATCCTTTCATCAATAAATTACCAGAAGAATGGGAAAGCCTCGAAAGATCTGCCTGTTGACGCGCTCTCAGACGGCAAATTTAAGGAACGTTATAGTTTTGGCCTGGGCGGCCTCGCGGGGGGTGAGAACAGGAGATCAGAGGAAGGTAAAGAGACCCTGAGGAAGGTGAGACCCCCGAGGAGGGTGAGATCCCCGAGGAGGGTGAGACCCTGAGGAGGGTGAGACCCTGAGAAAGGTGAAAGAGACCCCAGAGAAGGTGAAAGAGAGCCTGAGGAAAATAAAGAGACCCTGAGGAAGGTGAGACCCTGAGGAAGGTGAGACCCTGAGGAAGGTGAGAACCTGAGGAAGGTGAGGGAGACCCTGGGGAAGATAGAGAGACCCCAAGGAAGGTGAGAGAGAGACCCCAAGGAAGGTGAGACCCTGAGGAGGGTGAGACCCCGAGAAAGGTGAAAGACACTCTGAAGAAGGTGAAAGAGATCCCAAGGAAGGTGGGACTCAAGGAAGGTGAGACCCTGAGGAAGGTGAAAGAGACCCTGAGGAGGGTGAGACCCTGAGGAGGGTGAGACCCTGGGAAGGTGAAACCCCAAGGATGGTGCAAGAGACCCCGAGGAATGTGAAAGACACCCCAAGGAAGGTGAAAGAGACCCTGAGGAAGGTGAGACCCCGAGGAAGGTGAGACCCTGAGGAGGGTGAGACCCCGAGGAAGGGGAGACCCTGAGGAAGGTGAGACCCTGAGGAAGGTGAAAGAAACCCCGAGGAAGGTGAGACCCTGAGGAAGGTGAGACCCTGAGGAAGGTGAGACCCTGAGGAAGGAGGAAGGTGAGATCCCGCTGCGTGTGGCAGGGCCGGTTTGGGCACGGAGCATCCGTCAGTGGAGAGCCTGGGAGGCGAACGCGCCGTGTCCGCTGAGCAGGGATTGAATAACAGCAGGGAAAACCCAGCAGGTGCCTTTTGTTCCCCCACCTGGCCGCCGGCCACGCCGCGGATCCTCCCTTGGAAGGATGGCCATGGCAGAGCTGACATCTGGGTGGCTTTGTGACAGCTCCTGCCTGGCGCCCGTGGGGATCCCCAACCCCGTGCCAACCCCACGGGTTTATCCCTCAGGAGAGACCCGAGCACGTTCCGAGGTGGCAGGGGGTTGGAATGCTGGTCTCAGCTCGGGTTTAAATACTCCTCTCAGGTTTAAAAACGCTCCTGGCTTTAATTTCTCGTAAGGTCTGTGTGATGGTGAAGAACAAAAAAGGTTTTAGCGCCTTTCTAGGAAGGTGTCGGGGCGCTCTGTGGGTGCCTTGAGCAAGGGGTGCCATTCCTGGAGGGATTTTCTCCAGTCCCAAGGCAGCAAAGTGTCTCCAGGATTGCACCCCCATGTCCCTGTCCCTCGCTTGTGTCAACTGGCACAGGCGCAAGAACTAAGTCAGAACAGAAAGCAGAAGAATTCCAGGCCCTGATCAGACTCCCATGGTGTTTACGGGGTGGAAACTTCCCCAGCAATGCAGATTTCCAAAGACCTCTTGCTGTCGACGTGTTTTTGTTGCTGGTTTTTCAGGAATTCTGCGCCACGAGTCGCCTGCTGCTGCTGACAATTGGGCAAATGGTTTTAGTGGCAATGAAAGGGGTCGTTTGTGAGGGGTGATGAGCAGGCAGCAAACCAGAGCTGGGATTTACAATCTGTTTGCTCCCATCCCGCCCTAATTTCCTCGTGTTTACTGCCTGCAGAGAGTTCTCCAAGCCCGACCTCAAGCACGTTGGCTTTTCCAGCGTGCTGCACCCGCACAGGGAGCCTTGGCTCTTGAGTTCTGTGTGCCTTGTGTTCATGGAATCATGGAATCATGGAATCATGGACTGGTTTGGGTTGGATGGGACCTCAAAACCATCTGATTCCATGGGCAGGGCCAGCTGCCTCACACTGAGTGGTGAATGGGATTTGGAGCCTCTTTGATCCCACTCTCCACCTGGATATGAACTTCCAGGCTGTTTTCCTCCAGCTGTGCCATCTGTGCCCAGCAGAGCCTCTCCAGGGACAGTCATTCCATAGCCAGAGTCATTCCCTGGTAGCAGCTGGAGAAAAAAAGCAAAATTCAACACAAAGCAAATTTCCTGTGACCCGCCGACCCGGAGCTCACAAACTGTGAGCTCTCCTACGTCCCAGCTTGGCTTCCCACAGGAGAGAGAAAATTTCAGACCTTTCCCTGCAGAATCTGCTCTCGGTTTGGATGTTGGCAAAGGATGGATGGCTGGGAGCCTTCCTAATAAATTCTGTTTTTCCAAAGCAATGAGGCCTTGCTGCCGAGCGAGCTGTTGAGTTACAGCCTGGAGGAATCGCTGGTGTCAGCTTGGAAAAGCTCTGGATCACCGTGAAGGACGAGAGACAGGAGGAATTTTGGGTTTTTTTGTGTTTTGACTGGCAGGTTTTGCTTCATTTTGATCCTGACAATTGCAACCCTGGTAATGGATGCTGCAGGAATCCATGATTAATATCCCAGTGTCCCTTTCTTGCACGAGAAGGAAAATGCTTCTACCATACGTTAGAAGTTTTGAGGGATCTTTTGTCTGGATTCCTTCAGAGTTTCTCTTCCAGAGGCATCCCAAATCTCCTACCAGTCCCAAATTAGAAAGCTCAGGTGATGAAAGCTTCAAAAGGAATAAATAAATTCACTCTTCACCCTGCATTTCACATGAGAATATCCATGGGAATCTATGGAGTGGTGCTTGGGGTGGATCCCTCTGGATCATGCATTGCATGTGGGATTTGTTTATCAGATCCAACAGATTTTTGATTTCTGGGTGATTTTGTCCCTCCAATTCCTTACTAACACAGAAAAACAGGGCTCTTCGCCTGGCTTTGGGTTTGCTCTGCTGCCGTTGCCTTGGGAATGTCTCTGCACCCTCCTTAAACCTCGTCTGGCCTCAAGGGATGGTGAGAAAAGCCCTCAAAAGTCCTCCTGAAACCTCGAGCAGACCAAATGAGTTTTATCCCCATCCTTTGTATACCTTTGTGGGATAAATACATATCTCTGTTTCCCAGAGATAATTTCCTCATCGGGAAGGAATTCCTTCCTTATATTGGGAAGGAATTCCTTGCTGTGAGGGTGGGGAGGGGACTGGGAGAGAATTCCCAGAGCAGCTGCCCCTGGATCCCTGGCGGTTTCCAAGGCCTGGTTGGAGCACCCTGGGGTAGTCAGAGGTGTCCCTGCCTATCGAATGGGGTGGGACTGGATGGGATTTAAAGTCCTTCCCACCCCAAACCATTCCATGATTTTAAACACCCTTTCCAGCCTCCACCCCGACCTGCTGGGTGCGTCGGATTTGGTGTCACGGGCGGCTCCAGCAGCGCGTCCTTGGTGCTGACCTCGAGGGGCCAGAGCGTGACAGGATCAGCAAAGCCACGGACGTGCTGGGGCAGAGGGAAGGAGGAAACCAGAGATTCCTTATCAGGCAAATCCTGCCTCGGAGGTGCTTCCAACCGTTTGGAGAGCAGCCAAACTCATCTTCGGCGCTCTGCTGCCAAAATTCCCACAAGGACTTATCTGATCCGCGGGGAAAGGGAGCAGCCTCCAGTGCTTCCCGCACGGTGGGGTGTCTCCGAGGGGAGGCTGGGCTGGGCTCACACCTGCCTGCGGGAGAGGGGAAGCCAAAAAACGGGAGCCAACGGGGTTTTTTTTGAGCGTGAATCCTCCATGGAAAGGCTGAAGCTCGGGCTGTGCCGACCGCGGACTCTGGGACCGCTGGCCCCAGATGTTCTCAGCTTGGATTGTGGATTTGTGGTTGGGAATATCAAAAGATCGGGTCAGGGACACCTTGGTGGTGGCAGCTCCTGGAGTATCCAAGAGTTTTCCTTGGGTTTGTGGCAGTTGCTGCTGTTTTTTGCTGGTGGGGAGAAGAACAAGGATGGTTGTGGAGTCATGGAATGGTTTGGGTTGGAAAGGGGTTAAAGGCCATCTGTGCCTGCTGTGAGCCAGGACAGAGTCAGTTTGCTCAAAGCCTGCTCCAGCCTAACACTGGAAGTTTCCAGGGATGGAGAATGGAGAAGGAATTCTGTAAAATAACTCCCCAAGTTGGGAGGAACCCCCAGAAACGCTCCCACCTGCTCCAAAAACCCTGCAGGGCAACTGCTCACCAACCAAACCAAAGCCTAAGAACAGAGGAGGCAGCGAGGCTGGAGANAGCTTGGGTGGTTTCTTGTATTTCATTTAAACTCCTGGGATGACCCAAACCAGCCTGGCTTTGGGTTACAGCTAAGCAGGAGATGGGCACGGAGGGCTGGGAGCATCGGGAGACAGGAATTCCTGACCTCACCGAAGGGGCATGTCCATGCCCAGGTGAGGAGAGCCAGGTTGCTGAAGTTGGAGGGAAAAGAAAACAGCGTTTTATGACTCAACCATCGTGTTCGGAGGAGCAAACCTCAACCTCACATCTCCCCTCGTGCTCAGATGGCAGCTGATGAAAAATCCAGGTATTACTCACCAGATTTTATCAACTTTCCACCCCCGAAGGGCCCCCAGATACCATCACCAGCTTCGGTGTTCGCACGTTTTAATTTTGGGGCAGCCCGTGGTCTTGTTGGGAGATGTCAGCGCTCTGCCTTTCGGAGCCTGCCCACAAAAAAAAGAAAAAACCAAAACCAAAAAAAATAAACCCCAAAACAATAAATGAAAAAAATTGTAAAAAAAAATCCTAAATTCTGGAGAGAAAGAAGTGGCAGGAGGTGCCTAACGAGAGTTGTGCTTGCCCATGTCCCCTCTGAGTTCTTCAGGCTCTGATCAAATTGGATTCCTTCCTATCTCGAGCCAACCTGGAGGGTTTTGACAGCTTCCAAACAATCCATGAACTTTATCAGGCAGAGATTTTCAGGTGGAGTCTGGGCTCCACCATGGTCTGGTGCCAGGAATCAGCACAATTCCTGCTTCCACTGCTGCCAGCTCCAGGGATTGCTGATTTCATATGGGAAACGGTGACAGGACCCTTCTGCCTTGGCCATAATGAGGTGGGAAAAGAATCCTGGCTGTAAAACTGGAATAACTGGTGAGCTTCCCTCCCTGAAAGCTCAGGAGGGTCTGCCAGGTGTTCTCCAGCTCTTGGTGGGGAGAAGGAGGCTGCAGTTGGCTCTCCTGGTTGAGTTCTTCCATCTCCTGGGTGAGCAGAGTAGGAGATGTGTCTGATGTGAATCCCAGTGCTCAATCCGTGCGTAATTCCTGGTTTGGTGGTTGGGCTCGGTGATCCAGAGGGTCCTTTCCATCCTAAATGATGCTGTGGAGCTGTGGTCGGTCCGAGTTCATATTAATTAATTTAAAGGATTGATTGGATTACTCGGTAGGGGCTTCCTGGCACCCCAGGAGGGACGTGTGAGCCCCGCGTCAGCTGCAGGAAAAACTGCAGCAGCTCTCTAGGAAATGGGGAAAACATGGGGAATACTCTTCTGGGAAACCTGGACAGGGATGGTTGTCCACCAAGAGATGGGTGAAGCTTTGGGACAGACAGGACCAGGACCAGGACCAGGACCAGAGCGGGCCACTGCCCCAATTCAAAATTTTGATATTCAAATCAGTGAATATCAGCTGCTAAGTAAGAAAAATGTCACATTTGTCAACAATACAGGAATTTCTGCTTTTTATTCCACCATTTTGAGGCACTTCCAGGGGAGAGACCGTAAGGCCAGAGGACACAAAGTGCTCCAGGGATTTAGGCTGAGCTGGAGACTTGGCTTTTCCTCGCTGCGAGCAAAGAGCAGGATCAGCCGAACGTGTTCCCTGTGTTTTCTTTCCTGAACCTCCAAACCCATCCAAATCCCCCCCCTTCAGCAGCTCAGGGTTTTGTTGGGGTTTTTTTTCCCCTAGGACTGTCATTCCCGACTGAACGGATTTTTTTTTTATTTTATTATTTTATTTCTTTTTTTTTTTTTTTTTCCTGAAAATCCAAATCAATTCCGCCCGGAGCCTCCTCATGCCGGGAGCTCTTCCATTAATATCAGATGGGGAAGGCGGGCCAGGCCCTGAAAGTGGATATAGTTTGCATTTGAAGGAAGGTTTTGTGTATGAAACCGAGAAATGCGTCCCAGCCTGACACCGGTGATTGATTGCAGCTCTGCTAAAGATTAGCCAGACGTTTTAAGCACCGCAATTATTCATCTGCTCCGAGCTGGATCTATATTTAAACTGGGCCTAACAACGGGCGGACGCTGGGTTCTGCTCCTGCACAGACCCCGTGCTGGAGCGG
>VXBV01007293.1:130560-143015 GCA_013400355.1 Certhia brachydactyla
AATTTGGAATGGCTGGACCACACCCAAGATGCCCCAAAGTGTCACAAAAATGGCTCTTGGATCATGAGGTCTCACATTTTTATAAATTCTGGTCCTTCAGCATTTTAGAATCAATTGTCCAACCATAGTTCAGGTTCTCAAGCTCCATCCTCCTCGTTTTTCCTTCTCCCTTCACACTTGGTTTCGTTTTTGGGCCTGAAAGTTGTCCTTTGGTATCAAACCAGAACAGGAATTGTTTCGTCTCTCTACACCGTGAAGAGAGCTGAGTAACACTGAATATAAAACCTAAAACTACTCACCAAACAGCCCAGAGTCTAAAAAATAAAACAGCTAAAACCTAAGACATCATTTAACCCCCCGGTGATCTGCTCCTCACCTCCTCCTGGAGCTGAATCCCGAGGTTTGCAGATCCCTGGTGTCAGTGGAAGCTCCACCAGCATGGTCCTGGTTATTCTTTTTTTCATTTCTCCTTGGTCTGATTTTTTTTTTTTTTTTAAATTTCTCCTTGGTCTGATTTTATTTTAATTTTTAAATTTCTCCTTCACCTGATTCTATTTTAATTTGTCCTTGGCCTGCTTCTGTTGTAAATTTTAAATTTCTTGTTCACCTAGTTCTGTTTTAATTTTTAATTTACCCTTGACCTGGTTCCATTTTAATTTTTTTATTATTATTTCTCCTTGACCTGAATCTATTTTAATTTTTTCAATTTCTCCTTGACCTCATTCTATTTTTTTTTTTATTTTTTTTTTCTCCTTGACCTGGTTCTATTTTCATTTTTAAAATTTCTCCTTTTTGGACAATTCCTGGTTGGAATGGGATCATTTCATGGAGCTGTGACATGGTGACAACAAGCTGGGCTCAGCCCATTGGCTGAGCAATGTCAGGTGGTGGCACTTCCATCAGGGAATAAAATCAGGGAATAAAATCAGGGAAACTCTCAGAACCTCATCAACCTCAGGGACTCATCCTGAGGAGGAGAAATCTCAATTAATTGTTAATAATTGGGTAAATTAATGAGTGCAGGAATACTGCATCCCATTGGGCAGGAGAAAATGATGATTTTGGGATGCAGGATCAGCTCTGGCTTAATGGCTCCGGGTCTGGAATTATCTCAGGAACATCCTCTCAGGGCTGGGGGCTTGGAGGAAAACCTGAGACAGGGATAAAAATATTGGGTTTGATAAAAATACTGGGTTTGAATGATAAAAAATATCAGGTTTGATTGATAAAAAATATCATCAGGTCTGATAAAAATATTGGGTTGGATTGATAAAAATATCAGGTTTGATAGAAATAGTTGGTTTGATAGAAATAGTTGGTTTGATAGAAATAGAGGGTCTCATAAAAATATTGGGTTTGATTGATAAAAATATTGGGGCTGATAAAAATATTGGATTTGATAAAAATATCGGGTTTGATAGAAAGATTGGGTTTGATAAAATATTTGGTTTGGTAAAAATATTGGGTTTCATAGAAATAGAGGATCTGATAAAAAATATTGAGTTTGATAAAAATATCATCAGGTCTGATAAAAATATCAGGTTTGATTGATAAAAATATTGAGTTTGATAGAAATATTGCGTTTGGTTGATTAAAAATATCGGGTTTGATAGAAAGATTGGGTTTGATAAAATATTTGGTTTGGTAAAAATATTGGGTTTCATAGAAATAGAGGATCTGATAAAAAATATTGAGTTTGATAAAAATATCATCAGGTCTGATAAAAATATCAGGTTTGATTGATAAAAATATTGAGTTTGATAGAAATATTGCGTTTGGTTGATTAAAAATATCGGGTTTGATAGAAAGATTGGGTTTGATAAAATATTTGGTTTGGTAAAAATATTGGGTTTCATAGAAATAGAGGATCTGATAAAAAATATTGAGTTTGATAAAAATATCATCAGGTCTGATAAAAATATCAGGTTTGATTGATAAAAATATTGAGTTTGATAGAAATATTGCGTTTGGTTGATTAAAAATATCGGGTTTGATAGAAAGATTGGGTTTGATAAAATATTTGGTTTGGTAAAAATATTGGGTTTCATAGAAATAGAGGATCTGATAAAAAATATTGAGTTTGATAAAAATATCATCAGGTCTGATAAAAATATCAGGTTTGATTGATAAAAATATTGAGTTTGATAGAAATATTGCGTTTGGTTGATTAAAAATATCGGGTTTGATAGAAATATTAGATTTGATTAAAATAGAGGATTTGATAAAAATATTGTGTTTGATAGAAATTTTGGGTTGGAATCACAGCAAAGTCTGCAGGGCCAAAGGGGTTGATAAATCAAGGTGGATTTTCAGGAATGGCAAGTTGGGAATGGCTGGGAAAGCTCTGGAATGGCGAGTTGGGAATGGCTGGGAAGGGACAGGAATGGCGAGTTGGGAATGGCTGGGAAAGCTTGGAATGGTGATTGGGAATGGCTGGGAAGGCTCTGGAATGATGAATTCGGAATGGCAGGGAAGGCTCTGGAATGACGAGTTGGGAATAGCAGGGAAGGGTCAGGAATGACAAGTTGGGAATGGCTGGGAAGGCTTTGGAAGAGATGGCGTTTGTTGTTCCTGTCCTTGTAAAGAATCCAAACTTTGCAGGATTTGGATCTGAACTTTGAAAAACTGGGATCATCTCTCAGCATTCCGTGAGGAAACAGCCTCAGTTTTTGGGGTCTCTCTTCCACGACCAGAATTTGGGGGGGGGTTAGGATGGGAAAACCTCTCTGGGAATGTGGAAGCCTCATAATTAACGCTTTCCACTGTCCCAGATGGATCCAACCTGGCCTGGGACATTCCCAGGGATCCAGGGACAGCCACAGCAAATCTGGGAATTGCAGAACAGCTCCTCCCCACCCTCCCACACACCAATTCACAATTCCCAAGCTCCCAGACCAAGCTCCCCTTTCCCACTGGAAGCCATTCCCTGGCTCCTGTCCCTCCATTCCTTGTCCCCAGTCCCTCTCCAGCTCTCCTGGAGCCCCTTCAGGCACTCTGAGCATTCCCTGGAATTTTCCCTTTTCCAGGGGAACATTCCCATTTTCCCAGCCTGGCTCCAGAGGGAAGATGCTCCATTCTTCCTGACCCTTCTCCGGACTCTCTCCAGCAGCTCCTGTCTTGGGGGACCCCTGACCTGGACATGGAATTCCAGGTGGGATCCCAGAAGAGTTGGGATAATCCCACCCTGCTGGGAGTTTCCCAGCAGACACCATGAGCTGGTGCCACTGCTCATTGCCCTCCTCCCCACCCGCATTCCAATGGATATCCAAAATCCAGCTGGGAACACCATCCCACTTCCCCTCCTTTTCCCGCCACCCCCTTCCAAACATCCACCTCATCCCCACGTCCCACCCGGCACTTTTTGAGGGATTTTGGCGGCTCCTAAAAACCCCCAACTCCCTTCTCCAAGCCGTGCTCCTGGGAGGTGATTCCAGGCAGGATCTCCGGGCTCTGTGGGCTCCGCGTGGCGGTGGCTCCGTTGGGAGGGAATGCGCTGAACCGGAACGTTCCGCGCTCCCGAAGCCTTTCCTCGCCAGAGATTTCTGATTAACAAGGAAAACAGGACGGCTTCCTCCCTCTGAGGGGCAGGGATTAGAAAAATTAATCCACAGGGCTGAGGAAAAGCCAGGAGGGAGAGAGCAGAGTGATAACAAAAGAGACGAGAGGAAGAATAATAAGTGTGGATCCCAAAAAACAGCAGGGAGGGAAGTGGTTTCCAAGAGGCAGAGGGAGCCGGGATGGAGAAGGGCTGGATTGTTGAAGATGCACAGTGGATTTGCTGGGGAACTTTTTCAATCTGTTTGCCAAATTCTTCCAATCTTTTTCAATATTTTTTCAATGATTTTCAATATTTTTCAATATTTTAACTTTTATTCTAATATTATTTCCTTTTTTTCCCCAAATATTTTCCATTTTTTTTCAATGCTTTTCACTACTTTACAATATTTAATTTTTTCCATGATATTTTTTTCTTTTTTAGGTATTCCAAAGTTTTTTCTCTATTATATTTTTTATTATTTTCTTCATTATTTTTCAATATTTTCTAATATTTTCCCCAATATTTTCAAACATCTGAACTGAACAAAGTTCCTTTCCTGGGAATGATATCCATAAGGAGTCTGCTCTCATTCCCAAACCTTCCCAAACCTTCCCAAACCTTCCCAAACCTTCCCTTCCCAAACCTTCCCAAACCTTCCCTTCCCAAACCTTCCCAAACCTTCCCAAACCTTCCCTTCCCAAATCTTCCCTTCCCAAATCTTCCCTTCCCAAACCTTCCCTGAACTTCCCTTCCCTGAACTTCTCTTCCCTGACCTCCCCTGAATATCCCTGAACTCCCCTGAACTCCCCTGAACTTCCCATTTGGATTTTAGGGAAGGGTTTGACCCTTTTAGGTGTTAAACCGAATTAAAAACCTCCAGGAAAGCCTCATTTTCCTGAGGAATTAACCCATAAAGGAATGAGCTGGGAAGGCTGGAGAGTGACTTATCCACCAGATCCGTCTCCATTTTGAGATTTCATCTCAAAACCATGGAATTCTTAGGTTGGCAAAGCCTTCCAAGGCCACCAAATCTGACTTTGGGACCACGAGGGCTCAGGATCTGCGGCCGGGAGCGAGGGGATGAGGGAGGGATGGATGCAGGAGCAACCCTGAGTTGTTTGGGAAGGAGTTTGGGAATTCTGTGAAGAACATGGAATTCCAGAGGAATTCCAGTGCCGTTTATGACAGATCCCAGTTTCCCAAGCGTCCCGCGTCCTTGCCGGCTCGGCCCCGCCGCCCTCCCCGAGTGTTCCTCCCTTTCCAGAAGTCCTTCCCTAATGAACCAGAAACACATGGAGGGTTTGGGTTGGTTTTTTTTTTCCCAAATTCCAGGTTAATTTGAACAAGGCCGTTTCCATCAGGCGTTCTGTACACAAAGGGCTCCGCAGAAAATTCAATTGTAAACTCCCAGCAGAGGCCTTGGGGGGCAGAGAAACGGGAGACGGGAGCCTGGCAGGGAGCAGGGAAGATTCCTTCCCTTCAGCTCCCATAAACCTCAAGGGAAGGCTCAGATCCGTGTCCTTATCCATAACCCCAGCCTTGCTCGGATTCCCAGCGGCTTCTTTCAGAGGAATTATTATTAGGGATTATTATTAGGGATTGTATTAGGATTGTGTTGTATTTTGCCTTTTTTTTTCCCCGCTGACTTCGAGGAAGTCGTTCCTTATTTAAAAAAAAAAAAAAAAAAGTATTAAAATTTGCATTCATCCGGTTTCTAATCCTAGATCTTAATTACTGCTAATTATTGCAGTAAATCTGTCTCAGTTGCTGAGACTGTGGCAACCAGTCCAGGTGGAGCAGCACCTTGTCTGAATGAGCTGGATTCTAATTCCTTCAGCCTGCAGGGATCTGTGTGGGAAGGGACTGCGAGCAGCCCTGGGAGGAGGATTTGGGATGTTGGGGATGAGGCTGGAATGGCCCAGCCCGGCCCCACTCCCATTCCTGTGCTGGTGGCAAAGGCAAGGTGGGAATTGTGTCCCTGAGCCCCCTCAGGTGAGCCCCCAGCTGCAGAGCTGCCCCAGCCCTGGGGCCAACAGCAGGAGGCCGTGGAGCTGCTGGAGAGAGCCCAGAGTTGTCCCCGGAGCTGCTGCAGGGCTGGAGCCCCTGTNAAGGGAAAATTCCAGGGAATGCTCAGAATGCCTGAAGGGACTGGGGACAAGGGATGGAGGGACAGGAGCCAGGGAATGGCTTCCCACTGGGAAAGGGGAGCTTAGGCTGCAGTCTTGGGATTTAGGAATTGGTGTGTGGGAGGGTGGGGAGGGGCTGTTCTGGAATTCCCAGATTTGCTGTGTCTGCCCCTGGATCTCTGGGAATGTCCCAGGCCAGGCTGGACATTGGGACTTGGAGCACCTGGGATCAGGGAATGTGTCCCTGCCCATGGATAGGGTGGCACTGGCTGGGATTTCAGGTCCTTCCCAACCCAACCCATTCCATGATGATTCCATGATTCCACACAATATTCCATATCATGTACAGTAAGTTTATGGGATAATAAACCCCCCTAAACAACATTATCTAATATTATGTATAACCACGTAAAAGTTCAACATATTCTTTATCTAGAACACCGTACAATCCATCGAATTTAATCCTATATCCAACCCAATCCCTTCCAAGGGAAATGGAGACCCAGGCTCGCATAACCCGCGAGCTTTCTCCCTGCTTTTCCCTCTCAGCTCCTCCCAGAACTTCTGGAGTTCACGGCAGTCCCACCAAGGGTGGAGGGTTCTTAAATTACTCCCAGTTCCGTGGAAATTGGAGAGGAGGGGAAGTCCAGAATTCCCCCAGAGAGGGGCTCACACCTCCCTGAACTTCCCTGAACTTCCCTTCCCTTCCCTTCACACCTTGTTCCTCCCGGGGAATCCAGCAGGGATGGAGTTCCCCCGATGGGAACGAGGCTCAGATGGGATAGGGTTTTCCAATCCCTGGACCAGGGATCGATCACGAGATATAAATTTAGATAAAACCACGATTATTTAATTTAGATAAAACCACGATTATTTAATTTGGTGTTCACTGAGCGCTTCTTTATCTCCGGGCTTGGTGGCTTTCAGGAGCCACAGGATGACTCTGGAATTCACTTAACCCTTAATTCCCATGGGCTCTAATTAATTAATTGCTTAACGAAGCTGCCGATTTCCAGCAGATCTCTGAGATCAGGTCTGAGGTTTAGTTGCTCTCCTGTATTTCTTGGGGTTTATTTCCTGTTCTTTTTGCATTTCCTGGGTTTTATTTGCTCCTCTTGATTTCCTGGAGCATTTCAGGGCTTGGCTGCCCCAGGGCAGCTCCATCCCTGGCTCTGAGGGGTTCTCAGGAATGCCACGGAGCTGGATCCAGGTGGGAATCAGCCTCTGCTCCTGGGGAGCAAGGGACAGGACAAGGAGAAACGGCTTCAAGTTGGACTGCGGAGGTTTAGGTTGGAATTAAGGAAATTTCTCCATGGAAAGGGTGGTTGGGCACTGGAACCGGCCATGGAAGTGATGGAATGTCCATTCCTGGAGGGATCTAAAGCCCTGTGGATGTGGCACTTGGGGACATGGGGCACAGGTGGCCTTGGCAGTGCAGGGAATGGTTGGAGTCCATGGTCTGAAGGATCTTTTCCAACCCAAACAATTCCGTGTTTCTTTTCTTTTCTTCTTTTCTTTTCTTTTCTTTTCTTTTCTTTTCTTTTCTTTTCTTNTCCCTCTTGCCCATCCCACCTTTTCCCTGCTGCTTTCAGTGTCAGACCAAGCAGAGGATTAAAATCCCATTGGATTCCCCACTCCCACTGACACTTCCTCCACATCTTCCCCACACACAAGGATTTTCCCTTTTCCTTTGCATCCTTCCTAAACTCAGCATTCCCATTGTCCAGTACAATCAATTCTTTAAATATTCTTCATTTCCTGGCTTTCCTGGAGGCTTTTCTGCCCATCCCGGGGCTGGGCTGGGATTTATGTGGGCAGAGGAGCTGCCGATGCCTCGTTGGAATGCAGGGAAGTGCAGGGGGTCACGGAGCCACAGCCTAAATAAGTGATGGGATGTCATGAAAAATTCCTCTTGGAGCACAAGGAGACTTCAGCACCTGCCAGGAGCTTGCTTGGCTTTTATTTATTTTTAATTTTACCTCTCTTCTTAAATTCCCTCTGTATTTTATTCATCTTTCTGTCTGGGCAGGCTCAGGGGGTTTTGGGGCCTTGCAGAAAACAGGGATTTTTTTTTTTTTAAGGAAAAAAGAGGATCAGACATAGAGAGGGGAGGCAGAAAGCTGGGAGAAGAGTGGGAGAAAGCAGGAATGAGCAATGAGGCTGGGAGAGAGCCTTGTTAGCAGCAAGGAGGGATGAGCACAAGGAAAAAACAGGAATTTCTCCACTCCATGGAGTTTTGAGGGGGGGCAGGAATTTCCATGCATCCAACTTATCCTGAGATTGGATATTTGGGATGTCTCTGCTGGAGGTGGGAAGCAGATCCCGTCCTCCCCAGGATCCCAGGTGTTGTATCCATGTATCCTTTGATAGGGTCCTGCATCAAAGCAAATGGCTTTGATGGATCCTTTCCTTTCCTTTCCCTTTCCCTTTCCCTTTCCCTTTCCTTTTCCCTTTCCCTTTCCCTAACTTTCCTTTCCTGAACTTTCCTGAACTTCCTTTTCCCTTCCCCTTTTCCTTTTCTCCTTTCCCCTTTCCTCTTTCCCATTTCCCCTTTTCCCCTTTTCCCTTTTCCCTTTCCCCTTTTCTTTCCCTCTTTCCTTTCCATTCCCTTCCTGGAACTCTGCAATTGCTCCTGTCCCCTGGATCCCACCCAGAGTTTGGGAAGAAGGACACCAAAATCACCACCAAAAGTTGCTCTTCCCTGGACAGTGACCCTTGGAATTGGGGTTGGGATCTCAGAGTCCTGGGAGAGGGATTTGATGAGGATTTGACATCTTAAAATCATGGAGAAGGTGGCTTGGAATGGCAGCTGGAAAACCAGTGCCAGGCTCAGAGCTCCTCGATGGTTTTACCATGGATTTTGCCATCCCCCATCCCAGCTCCTTTCTCTGGGAGCAGCTTCTGGCTGTAACTTTAATCCTGCTTTTTAAAATTTATTTCCTGAAATAATTCCTTCTTTCTTTCTTTTTTTTCTTTCCTTCTCCCTTTTTTTTTTTTTTTTTTTATTGTGACTAACAATGACCTCAGCTGTTTGTTTAAGGAGTTCATAACCCCTCAGAAATGTTCCGACAACCCCAAGGAAGCTTCCAAGGAACCTTTGGGTTGGGAGCCTCTGGCATCGATCGGGGCTTCTGCTTTATGTTCCCATCAAACAATAATGAAATTGAAAGGGAAGGAGAAAATAAACACGTTTTGGGGTAAATAAAGACGAATTTATTTGTCTCCAACACCGCTGTTGGAGCTCAGGGAAGGGCCAGCAGATGGCTTGGCCCAGCCTCTCCTCCGTCCTGCCAGGAAAACGTTGGGAAGACGGGAATGAGGCAACGGAACCGTGATGGAAACACCCCGGCCTGGCTTTGGGTGGAAAATGCCCTGAAAAGGGGATTTGGCTTAGCAAGGCTGCTTAGGCTGGGCTTAAAGTTGAGCTAGGCTTAGTTTGGGCTGAGTTCACTGAGGTGATGTGAGTTGGACAAATCATGGAGGGGCTCTGCTGGGTTTGGGGCCTTGGGGTGGGAGAAGGAGGGGGGAGTTGATGGCTCTGGAATTGGGGCCTGGAATTGGAGGTTTGGTGCCCAAATCCCAATGGCAGATCCCTGAATCCAGTGCCCAAATCCCACTGGCAGATCCCTGATTGCAGTGCCCAAATCCCAGTGGCAGATCCCTGATTTGGTGCCCAAATCCTGGTGAGAGATCCCTGATTCCAGTGCCCAAATCCCAATGGCAGATCCCTGAATCCAGTGCCCAAATCCCACTGGCAGATCCCTGATTGCAGTGCCCAAATCCCAATGGTAGATCCCTGAATCCAGTGCCCAAATCCCAATGGCAGTTCCTTGATTTGTTTCTCAAATCCCACTGGCAGAACCCTGATTCCAGTGCCCAAATCCAGGTGGCAGATCCTTGATTCCAATGCCCAAATCCCAATGGCAAATCCCTGATTTGGTGCCCAGATCCCACTGACAGATCCCTGATTCCAGTGCCCAAATCCCAGAGGCAGATGAGGATTCCATGGATGAGTTTGGATGTGCTTTGGCAAATCCTCCTCTGAAATTCCATCTACATTAAATTTCTTTGGATTTTTTCATTACTATTGTTTTTATTTCCCATTTTTTCTTTTTCCCTTTTTTCTTCTTTTCCTTTCTTAATTTTTAATTTATTTTCCCCTTTTCCCCTCTTTCTTTCTTTTGTTTTTTCCTCCTTTTTCTTTTTTTCATTTCCTTGTTGCTTCTTTCTTCTTTTAGTTTTTCATTTTTCATTTTCCTTCTCTTTTTTTCCCTTCTTCCTTCTCCTTCTTGCTTTTCTTCTTCCTTTTTCCTTCCTTTTTCTTTCTTTTCTCCTTTCCTTTTTCTTTCTTTTCCCTTCTTTCTCTTTACTCTTTTTCTTTCTTTCCCCCTTTTTTTCTTTTTACTTTCTTTTTTCTTTCCTTCTTTTTCATTTTGTCCTTAATTTTCATTTTTTCTCCCATTTCCCCCCTTCCACATTTACTCCAACCTCCCCAGGGCAGTTTTTTCCCATTCCAAATTCCCCAAAATTCTGGAAAACACCCTCCTTAGAGATGGGGCAGGAGGAGGATCAGATTTAGGGAACACCTGTGGCACCTTTCCATAACCACGCCAGCAATTTTGGGATCTAATCTCATTTTTTTGGCAACCACTCCCACCCCAAACTTTCCCTTCCCAGCCCCATTAAAATCCTTAAAACACATTTTTAACCCCAAAAGGGACTTTTTGTTCTTCCCCCATCACTGGTGTCGAATTCCCCAATCCAAGGACTCCACTCTCCTTCCTTATCCCCTTTTCCCCCCTCCAGGAATCAATTTGGAATGGGGAGACAACTCCTCGTGCACATCCTAAACTAACTTTTCCTAGGATTTCTGCCCTGGAAATGACCAAAAAGGGAATTTCTGGCTGTTCTCCCTCCTGCTCCAGCTCTTGGCACCCGGAGTTCCCTTTGTTTGTACCTTTCCAGGGCTGTGACAATGAGCGCGGGGCCGTCCAGGGGTTACTGTGACACTCCAAGGAAAAAACCTTGGCTTTTGTTTCCCAGAGGTTCTTGGGTTGCTTTTATCTCCAACAAATATCCATAAATCCTGCCGGGGCTCCCCGTGCCCGGGGCCGTCTGGCGGATGCAGCCCTGGGATCAAATCCTGCCTCAGCTCCTGCTCAGCATCATTTTAATCCCAGGAATGTGTGTCCTGCAGGATCCTGGGGCTTGTAATTAATTAGGAGGCAGACTTGGGTCATCCAGGAGTTTTTCCCAGGTTGCCAAAAGCGTGGCACGTTCTCCGCTGGAGTTTCTGACTCCGTGCTTTCGTTCCCTGCAAGTTCCAAGTCCCCGAGATGGTTTGGATCCACCAGAAAGGGAACAGGTTCAGATAAACTCGGGAATTTCCCCACAGGGGGAGGTTTGTGGAGGGGGAGAGAGGCTGGCCATGCTCCCAGGCAGGCCTGGAGTGAGTGGGAATGTTAAATCCTCCTCTTTTACTGTGGGATCATGGAATGGGGTGGGTGGGAAAGGACCTGAAAGAACCTGGATCCCCAATCCTCACCTGCCCTATCCCAGGGGAGATCCAAACCCTGTCCCGCCTGGCCTGGGACACCTCCACTTGGGGAAACCTTTCCAAGAGCTGGGAAGGGGCTAGAGAATCCTGAGGGAGCTGGGAAAGGGATAGAGAATTCCTGAGGGAGCTGGGAAGGGAATGGAGAATTCCTGAGAGAGATGGGAAGGGACTGGAGAATTCCTGAAGGAGTCGGGAAGGGAATGGAGAATTCCTGAGGGAGCTGGGAAAGGGACTGGAGAATTCCTGAGGGAATTGGGAAGGGAATGGAGAATTCCTGAGGGATTTGGGAAGGGGCTGATCCTGGAGCAGAGGGGGCTCAGGGGGGCCCTGGTGGCTCTGCACAAGTCCCTGCCAGGAGGGGACAGCCGGGGGGGATTTGGGATCTGCTCCCAGGGAACAGGGACAGGAGCAGAGGGAACGGCCTCAGGGGAGGCTCCGGGTGGAAATCAGCAGGAATTTCTCCCTGGAAAGGGTGACCAGGCCTTGGAAGTGCCCAGGGAAGTTTGGAATGTCCATCCCTGGAGGGATTTCAAATCCCTGTGGATGTGGCACTCTGGGACATGGGTCAGTGGTGACCTTGTCACCCACCCTTCCCAAATCCCCACCTCCTGCTGTGTCCCTGGGACCATCCAGGATGCTCTCATCTCTTCCAAGGATTTATTTTATCCAGTTTATTTTATTCCAGTTTATATTTGTCCCCCCTCCCAGGGGGACGCTCTGGTGGCTCCTCCTTCACCCCAAGCACCCCAAGCACCTTCAGGCCACCTCCAACGTGTCCTGCTGCCTCAGCCCCTGCCCCTAATGAACGATCAAGAAGTCTTTAATTAACAAAGCCACATTTCTGGAAGCAGAAAAGAGTCACGGAGCCGCCAGACCACCCGCGGGTTCCTGCATCCCGCAGGTGTTTGACTCCTTGGAGCAAGGAGACCCAATCCTTTTGTTTCCAATAAAAAAAAAAGCCCCACGAGAAGCAGTTCCAGGGCTGGGGCTGCCTCCTGCAAAGCCAGGCCCAGGGCTCTGCCGTGTGCTTTGTGTTTACAGTGGAGCTTAAAGAAATAAGCATCGGTTACATAGGGGGGAAAAATGAGAACGCTCCCAAATTGGACCCCAGGGCAAGGCTGGCCGAGAACAATGGATCTGCTAAACAAAACCTCCGAGGGAAAGGAGGAAGTTATCAGGAAAAAGCAGGGATGTATTAGTTCAGTTTCTTCGAGAAAAAAAAAAGGAAGAAAAA
>VXBV01007293.1:149756-160069 GCA_013400355.1 Certhia brachydactyla
TTTCTTTCCCTTTCCCTTTCCCTTTCCCTTTCCCTTTCCCTTTCCCTTTCCCTTTCCCTTTCCCTCCTCTCCTTTCCCTTTCCCTCCTCTCCTTTTCCTTCCCCCCACCACCCACCCAGTGGATGTGCTGTCAAGTTTGATTTATGGCTCGAAAGGGAGACTCCAGTTTAAAGAATTAATGGCATTTGCATATTTGATTTGGAAACTCCCCCGGCAGCCCCGCGCCGCCGGCTTTTTTCCCTTTTTCTCCCTTTCCCCCTCGGCCCGTTCAGATTTAGCAGCAGAGGTGAAAAGTTGAAGCAGTAAAACCAATAAAACCACATTTATGTGACAGACAAATCGTCGGGAGGCAGCTCTCCCTGAGCCTTCGGGCTTCCTCCTGCAGGACCTCTCCCCTCTGGAGCATGACCCAGGAGCGCCAGCAGCCGGGGCCAAAGGTGTCAGCCCCGGCCGTCCTCGGACCTGCCGAGCCAAAAAAGATGGATGTGGGCAAAGAGTTGGGAAATACACAGCCCATCCGTCACTGTCGGGAGCCACCCGGGGGTGGTCTGGCTCTGTGAGGGCTCCAGGGAAGGTGTTGGGAGTCATGGAATTGGGGAGGCTGGAATTGGACTCAGAGATGGAGTCTGGCCTTTCCTCAGCACTGCCACCCGTGTCCCCAAGTGCCACATCCTTCAAATCCTTCCAGGGATGGGGAATCCATCAGGCTGGACAATGCTTTCCATGAGGAATTTCCTCAGTGTCCACCCGGAGCCTCCCCTGAGGCCGTTCCCTCTGCTCCTGTCCCTGTTCCCTGGGAGCAGATCCCAAATCCCCCCCGGCTGTCCCCTCCTGGCAGGGACTTGTGCAGAGCCACCAGGGCCCCCCTGAGCCCCCTCTGCTCCAGGATCAGCCCCTTCCCAAATCCCTCAGGAATTCTCCATTCCCTTCCCAGTTCCCTCAGGAATTCTTCAATTCCCTCAGGAATTCTCCATTCCCTTTCCCAGCTCCCTTAGGAATTCTTCATTCCCTTCCCAGCTCCCTCAGGAATTCTCCTGTTCCTTTCCCAGCTCCCTCAGGAATTCTTCATTCCCTTCCCAGCTCCCTCAGGAATTCTCCTGTTCCTTTCCCAGCTCCCTCAGGAATTCTTCATTCCCTTCCCAGCTCCCTCAGGAATTCTCCTGTTCCTTTCCCAGCTCCCTCAGGAATTCTTCATTCCCTTCCCAGCTCCCTCAGGAATTCTCCTGTTCCTTTCCCAGCTCCCTCAGGAATTCTTCATTCCCTTCCCAGCTCCCTCAGGAATTCTCCTGTTCCTTTCCCAGCTCCCTCAGGAATTCTTCATTCCCTTCCCAGCTCCCTCAGGAATTCTCCTGTTCCTTTCCCAGCTCCCTCAGGAATTCTTCATTCCCTTCCCAGCTCCCTCAGGAATTCTCCTGTTCCTTTCCCAGCTCCCTCAGGAATTCTTCATTCCCTTCCCAGCTCCCTCAGGAATTCTCCTGTTCCTTTCCCAGCTCCCTCAGGAATTCTTCATTCCCTTCCCAGCTCCCTCAGGAATTCTCCTGTTCCTTTCCCAGCTCCCTCAGGAATTCTTCATTCCCTTCCCAGCTCCCTCAGGAATTCTCCATTTCCTTCCCCGTTCTCTCAGGGATTCTCCAGTCCCTTTCCCAACTCCCTCAGGAATTCTCCATTCCCTTTCCCAGCTCCCTGAGGAATTCTCCATTCCCTTCCCAGCTCCCTCAGGAATTCTCCATTCCCTTCCCAGCTCCAGTCCCTTCCCTGGACACACTCCAGCCCCTCAGGGTCTCTCTTGTTGGGAAAGGCCCAAAACTGCCCCGGGGACAGGCACTGCCCTGCTCCTGCTGTCACCCCAAGGTCCCCTTGGCCACCTGGGCACCCCTGGGCTCGTGTAGAGCTGCCATCCTTGGTTCCAGGTCACTGGAGTTTCTCTGGCTCTGGGAAGCCATTCCCTGGCTCCTGTCCCTCCATTCCTTGTCCCCAGTCCCTCTCCAGCTCTCCTGGAGCCCCTTCAGGCCCTGCCAGGGGCTCTCCGCTCTCCCTGGAGCCTTCCCTTCTCCAGGGGAACATTCCCAGCTCTCCCAGCCTGGCTCCAGAGCAGCTCCATATCCCTCTGAGCTCCTGCAGTGCTCCCAAGGCTCTGCCAGAACAACTCCCAACATCTTAATTCCGTCTTCTCCAAACCCCTTCCTAATCCTCACCTTTTTTATTTCCTTTCTCCCTCCATCCCTTCCCTCACGACTCCTTATTCCCCCTCCCCACCAACGGCTACCTGGCCCCTGGAGGCTCCGGCCAAGCCCTTTCCATGGCAAGAACCGGCTCTTCAGGCTTTGTTTGGGATTTGCCCGAGGCACGTTCAGCTTCCCGGGGGCCACCAGCAAGAGGCCTTTGGTGCGTTGTGGGGGTTCCCTTTGAGCCTGTACAACCATGCAACTCCTCCCAGCAGCCGCCAAACCCCGCGGAAGCGTTCTGGCCTCAAAAGCGCCTGTGAAATCATATTTAAGGTTGTCTCTCTCCAAGGTGCCCCCTTGGAAAAAAAACCTCCTGCCAACCGTGTTCAGCTCGGGTTTGTAGTTCAGCACAAAGGCCCCGCCGGACAAAGCCGAGCGGGACCCGGGCTGGAAAAGCCCTCTTAGGTCCCGGCTAATCCGTCCCCCCCGCCAGCCCGGGGGATTGTTCCCGACAGCTTGTTTTCCTTGCCCTGACCTACATAGTCAAAAAGAATCTTGTTGCACATTTTTGTTTTGTATCTGGAGGTCTCGGAGGAGCTAAATCCCCTTCTTGGCGGGGCAGGATGCGTTGTTAAACAGCGCCGGGGCCTCCAGGAGCACCATGGAGACACGGGGACAATGGGGCCTCTATGGGCCCGGCTTGGCCGCGGGATGGGCCCGGCCTCTCCCGGCTCCGGAGGTGGGCGCCGGGACGCGCCGGGCGGGCGATGAAGACGTCCACGCGTTTGGCAGCCTGTTTCCCAAATAGAGCGGTCACAGCGGCGCTCCAAGACAGGATCTTTGGGAGGGGGGGAACGGCAGGAGCTCTTAATTAACCTGCTGGGGATGGGGCAGAGGTGGAGGCGGCATCCCGGGAATCCCAGGCCGCGATCCGGTGGGTGGGTGGAGAAGGCAAGGCCTTGTTGGGGTGTGGAGAGCCTTGTGTGGGGAGGAGGGCATGGGAATGCCTGGGTTTTATGGAAAATGAGGATGGGAATGGTGTGGGATAAGGGTATTGGACTGCACCCTCATGGGTGGGTGGAGAAGCCAAGTCCTCACTGGGGTGTGGAGATCCATGTGTGGGATGGGTGTGGGGGCACCTGGATTTATGGAAAATGAGGATGAGAATGGTGTGGGAAGAGGGAATTTAGGGAACTTGGACTGCGCCCTCATGGGTGGGTGGAGAAGGCAAGGCCTTGTTGGGGTGTGGAGAGCCTTGTGTGGGGAGGAGGGCATGGGAATGCCTGGGTTTTATGGAAAATGAGGATGAGAATGGTGTGGGAAGAGGGAATTTAGGGAACTTGGACTGCGCCCTCATGGGTGGGTGGAGAAGGCAAGGCCTTGTTGGGGTGTGGAGAGCCTTGTGTGGGGAGGAGGGCATGGGAATGCCTGGGTTTTATGGAAAATGAGGATGAGAATGGTGTGGGAAGAGGGAATTTAGGGAACTTGGACTGCGCCCTCATGGGTGGGTGGAGAAGGCAAGGCCTTGTTGGGGTGTGGAGAGCCTTGTGTGGGGAGGAGGGCATGGGAATGCCTGGGTTTTATGGAAAATGAGGATGAGAATGGTGTGGGAAGAGGGAATTTAGGGAACTTGGACTGCGCCCTCATGGGTGGGTGGAGAAGGCAAGGCCTTGTTGGGGTGTGGAGAGCCTTGTGTGGGGAGGAGGGCATGGGAATGCCTGGGTTTTATGGAAAATGAGGATGAGAATGGTGTGGGAAGAGGGAATTTAGGGAACTTGGACTGCGCCCTCATGGGTGGGTGGAGAAGGCAAGGCCTTGTTGGGGTGTGGAGAGCCTTGTGTGGGGAGGAGGGCATGGGAATGCCTGGGTTTTATGGAAAATGAGGATGAGAATGGTGTGGGAAGAGGGAATTTAGGGAACTTGGACTGCGCCCTCATGGGTGGGTGGAGAAGGCAAGGCCTTGTTGGGGTGTGGAGAGCCTTGTGTGGGGAGGAGGGCATGGGAATGCCTGGGTTTTATGGAAAATGAGGATGAGAATGGTGTGGGAAGAGGGAATTTAGGGAACTTGGACTGCGCCCTCATGGGTGGGTGGAGAAGGCAAGGCCTTGTTGGGGTGTGGAGAGCCTTGTGTGGGGAGGAGGGCATGGGAATGCCTGGGTTTTATGGAAAATGAGGATGAGAATGGTGTGGGAAGAGGGAATTTAGGGAACTTGGACTGCGCCCTCATGGGTGGGTGGAGAAGGCAAGGCCTTGTTGGGGTGTGGAGAGCCTTGTGTGGGGAGGAGGGCATGGGAATGCCTGGGTTTTATGGAAAATGAGGATGAGAATGGTGTGGGAAGAGGGAATTTAGGGAACTTGGACTGCGCCCTCATGGGTGGGTGGAGAAGGCAAGGCCTTGTTGGGGTGTGGAGAGCCTTGTGTGGGGAGGAGGGCATGGGAATGCCTGGGTTTTATGGAAAATGAGGATGAGAATGGTGTGGGAAGAGGGAATTTAGGGAACTTGGACTGCGCCCTCATGGGTGGGTGGAGAAGGCAAGGCCTTGTTGGGGTGTGGAGAGCCTTGTGTGGGGAGGAGGGCATGGGAATGCCTGGGTTTTATGGAAAATGAGGATGAGAATGGTGTGGGAAGAGGGAATTTAGGGAACTTGGACTGCGCCCTCATGGGTGGGTGGAGAAGGCAAGGCCTTGTTGGGGTGTGGAGAGCCTTGTGTGGGGAGGAGGGCATGGGAATGCCTGGGTTTTATGGAAAATGAGGATGAGAATGGTGTGGGAAGAGGGAATTTAGGGAACTTGGACTGCGCCCTCATGGGTGGGTGGAGAAGGCAAGGCCTTGTTGGGGTGTGGAGAGCCTTGTGTGGGGAGGAGGGCATGGGAATGCCTGGGTTTTATGGAAAATGAGGATGAGAATGGTGTGGGAAGAGGGAATTTAGGGAACTTGGACTGCGCCCTCATGGGTGGGTGGAGAAGGCAAGGCCTTGTTGGGGTGTGGAGAGCCTTGTGTGGGGAGGAGGGCATGGGAATGCCTGGTTTTTATGGAAAATGAGGATGGGAATGGTGTGGGAAGAGGGAATTTAGGGAACTTGGACTGCACCCTCATGGGTGGGTGGAGAAGGCAAGGCCTTGTTGGGGTGTGGAGAGCCTTGTGTGGGGAGGGCATGGCAGCTCCATTTTTTATGGAAAATGAGGATGGNCAAGTCCTGGTTGGGGTGTGGAGAGCCTTGTGTGGGGAGGGCATGGCAGCTCCATTTTTTATGGAAAATGAGGATGGGAATGGTGTGGGAAGAGGAAATTTAGGGAACTCGGACTGTGTCCTCATGGGTGGATGGAGAAGCCATATCCTCGTTGGGGTGTGGAGAACCTTGCGTGGGGAGAAGGGCATGGGAGTGCCTGTTTTTTATGGAAAATGAGGATGGGAACGGTGTGGGAAGAGGGAATTTAAGGAACATGGACTGCGCCTTCATGGGTGGGTGGAGAAGCCAAGTTGGGCTGAGGAGATCCATGTGTGGGATGGGCATGGGAGTGCCTGTTTTTTATGGAAAATGAGGATGGGAACGGTATGGAGGAGGGAATTTAGGGAACTTGCACTGTGCCCTCATGGGTGGGTGGAGAAGGCAGGTCCTCACTCGGGTGTGGAGATCCACATGTGGGGAGGAGGGTATGGCTTCTCCATTTTTTATGGAAAATGAGGATGGGAATGGTGTGGGAAGAGGGCATTGGACTGCACCCTCATGGGTGGGTGGAGAAGCCATATACTCGTTGGGGTGTGGAGATCCTTGTGTGGGGAGAAGGGCATGGGAGTGCCTGGTTTTGATGGAAAATAAAGATGGGAACGGTGTGGGAAGAGGGAATTTAGGGAACTTCCACTGTGCCCTAATGGTGGAGAAGCCAAGTCCTCGTTGGGGTGAGGAGATCCATGTTTGGGGATCAGAGCAGGGGAGGGCCAGGTTTTTATGGAAAATAAAGATGGGAACGGTGTGGGAAGAGGGAATTTAGGGAGCCTGGACTGTGCCCTAATGGGTGAGTGGAGAAGCCAAGTACCCACTGTGGTGAGGAGATCCATGTTTGGGGATCAGAGCAGGGGAGGGCCAGGTTTTTATGGAAAATAAAGATGGGAACGGTGTGGGAAGAGGGAATTTAGGGAGCCTGGACTGTGCCCTAATGGGTGAGTGGAGAAGCCAAGTACCCACTGTGGTGAGGAGATCCATGTTTGGGGATCAGAGCATGGGAGTGCCTGGTTTTTATGGAAAATGAGGATGGGAATGGTGTGGGAAGGGGGAATTTGAGCAGACTGGGCTGTTGTTTGCCTGTCCCTCACCTGGCTGGGAGGAGCGGGGTCATTTGTGGACACCAAGTGCTGCAGGTGGGAATTGTGGCAGTCTGGAATTCTGGACTGTCACGGATGGCCGAGTTAATCCCTTTTCCTTGCCCGGCTGCCAAGACCCGGTGGTTTCTCTCACCAACGCCTGGAAAGCACCTGGGATTCCCATCTCTGGGAGCTGCTTTCACCCAAAATCACCCCCCGGGCTCCTCTGGGCATTGGAGACACTTCCAGAGCACTTGGAGGGTGTGGGGATGGACCATGGGTGATGAGAAATCCCTGGGAAATGGTTAGAGCAACACTGGGGGTTGTTTGGGGACAGAAGTTGGAAATTTTTGACTCCAAAAGTTTCCTGCTGCTGTAGCTGAGAGTGTCAGGGCACTGGGGTGTTTGTCACCCGCGTCCTCGAGGTGTCCCAGCCCTCAAATCCCCAAAAATCAGGAATGCTCAGTGGCTAAATGAACCCAGCCCTGCATTAATCAACGTTTAGCATTCCTAAATTAATAATGAAGTTAATGTGTGTTAATTTTTTTAATCATCAACACCCCAAGTTAATGATTAAATGTTAACAGAATAATGTTAAATTAATAAAGCCTGCATTCATACTTTTATGGGTAACTCCAAGACCTCAGCCAGCTTTCAGGGAAACACCTGCTCCCTTTTCCAGCTTTTCCAAACCCCGTTTGGTTTTTCCTTCCAGCTCCTGGATCTCTTCATCCAGTGGGATTGGTCGACGTATTTGGCCGACTACGGACAGCCCACGTGCAAGTACCTTCGTGTGAACCCCACCACGGCCCTCATCCTGCTGGAAAAGTGAGTGTGGTTCCCTAATCCTGGCAGAATTCCCACCCCCATGTGGACAGAGGGAGCTCGGATAGAAAAATCCCAAATCCCATGTTATCCAAAGTCTCGTCTGCCATTTTCTTGGCTCTCGAGCAGAGTTTGCCGGGTCCTCCCAGAACTTTTCTCTGGGAGGATGAACCTCCAGCTCCCAAATCCTCCCAGGAGCAGCTCTCCCGGACTTTTCCGTGTTTGGGCAATGCCATGAACAGCTTTGGGCTGGGAATTGTCCACAGGAAGAATTATCCATGGGAAGTGTCCATGGAAGTGTCCATGGTGGACTGGGAATGGTCCAAGGGAAGTGTCCGTGGAAGTGTCCATGGAAAGTGTTCATGGAAAGTGTTCATGGTGGACCAAGAAGTGTCCATGGGAAGCATTCATGGAAGTGTCCATGGGAAATGTCAATGGTGGACCAGGAAGTGTCCATGGGAAGTGTCCATGGGAAGTGTCCAAGGGAAGTGACCATGGGAAATGTCCATGGAGAGTGTCCAAGGGAAGTGACCATGGGAAGTGTCCATGGAGAGTGTCCAAGGGAAGTGTCCAAGGGAAGTGACCATGGGAAGTGTCCATGGAGAGTGTCCAAGGGAAGTGTCCAAGGGAAGTGACCATGGGAAGTGTCCATGGAGAGTGTCCAAGGGAAGTGTCCAAGGGAAGTGACCATGGGAAGTGTCCATGGAGAGTGTCCAAGGGAAGTGTCCAAGGGAAGTGACCATGGGAAGTGTCCATGGAGAGTGTCCAAGGGAAGTGTCCAAGGGAAGTGACCATGGGAAGTGTCCATGGAGAGTGTCCAAGGGAAGTGTCCAAGGGAAGTGACCATGGGAAGTGTCCATGGAGAGTGTCCAAGGGAAGTGTCCAAGGGAAGTGACCATGGGAAGTGTCCATGGAGNTCTATATTTCTATATTTTTATCTCTATTTATTTCTATATTTTTATTTATTTCTATTTTTATTTCTATTTCTATATTTTTAGTCTTATTAATTTCTGTTTCTGGATTTTTATTTCTATTTCCACATTTCTATATTCCTATATTTCTATATTTTTCTATTCCTATATTTTTTATTTCTATTAATTTCTATAATTCTATTTTTTCTGTATTTTTATTCCTGTTTCTGGAATTTTATTCCTCTTTATTTCTGTTACTGTATTTTTAATTCTATATTTCTATATTTCTGCTTCTATAAATTAATCTCTNCCATGGGAAGCTTCCATGGGAAGTGTTCATAGGAAATGTCCATGGGATGTGTCTATGGAAGTGTCCATGGGAAGTGTCCACGATGGACTGTGGTGGGCTGGGAAGGGTCCATGGGAAGTGTCCATGGAAAGATCCATGAGAAGGGAAGTGTCCATGGTGGACCAGGNATATTTTAATCTCTAAATTGTTTTTATTTATTTCTATAGCTCTATTTACTTTTATTTTTATTTCTATTTTTGCATTTTATTTCCTATTTATTCCTGTTTCTGTATTTCTATATTCCTGTATTTTTATTCCATTTANATGGTGTACCAGGAAGGGTCCATGGGAAGTGTCCATGGAAGGATCCATGGGAAATGTCCACGGGAAGGGAAGTGTCCCTGGTGGACCAGGAAGTGTCCATGNGTCCATGGAATTGTCCAAGGGAAGGATCCATGGGAAATGTCCATGGGAAGGGAAGTGTCCCTGGACCATGTTGGACCGTGTTGTTGTAGTTCCCTTCCACCTGAGGATATCCTGGTTTATTCCATTCTGCTCCTGCTTTTCCCTATTTCTATTTATTTCTAGTTCTACATTTCTATTTTTATTTCTTTTTTCTATATTTTGCATTTTATTTATTTTTGTAGTTCTCTATTTCTGTTTATATAGATTTCTAGGTTTCTCTCTCTACTTCTCTTTTTATTTTATAATTTCTATTTTTCATTTTTATTTCTATTTACATCTATTTATTTCTATATTTCTTTATATTTCTGTATTTCTGTATTTTTATGTCTACTTATTCCTATGTATTTCTAAATTTCTTTATTTCTATTTCTATATATTTCTTTTAAAATTTATTTCTATTTCTATATTTTTCCATTTATTTCTATGTATTTGTATTTTTTATTTCTATATTTCTATTTCTATGTATATCTTTTTAAATTTATTTCTGCATATTTATTTCTATTTCTGTTTATTTCTATATTTCTATATTTTTATCTCTATTTATTTCTATATTTTTATTTATTTCTATTTTTATTTCTATTTCTATATTTTTAGTCTTATTAATTTCTGTTTCTGGATTTTTATTTCTATTTCCACATTTCTATATTCCTATATTTCTATATTTTTCTATTCCTATATTTTTTATTTCTATTAATTTCTATAATTCTATTTTTTCTGTATTTTTATTCCTGTTTCTGGAATTTTATTCCTCTTTATTTCTGTTACTGTATTTTTAATTCTATATTTCTATATTTCTGCTTCTATAAATTAATCTCTATTTCTATTTCTGGATTTATTTCTATATTTCTGTATTTCTATATTTCTATATTTTTTATATTTTAATCTCTAAATTGTTTTTATTTATTTCTATAGCTCTATTTACTTTTATTTTTATTTCTATTTTTGCATTTTATTTCCTATTTATTCCTGTTTCTGTATTTCTATATTCCTGTATTTTTATTCCATTTATTTCTATTTTTATATTTTATTTCTGATTTATTCCTGTTTCTGTATTTCTATATTCCTATTATTTTTATTCCATTTATTTCTATTTCTATAATTTTTTCCCTTTTGTTCCTGTTCCTGGATCTCTATTTCTCTATTTCTATATTTTTATTCTGCTTATTTCTATATAATTAATTATAATTAACTAATTATCCGTTAATAATAATTAATATAATTTCTATATTTCAATATTTTTATTCAACTTATTTCCATTTCTACATTTTATTTCCTGTTTATTCCTGTTTCTTTATCTCTGTTTCTGTATTTCTATATTTTTATTCCATTTACTTCTATGTAATTAGTTTAAATTA
>VXBV01007295.1:0-46629 GCA_013400355.1 Certhia brachydactyla
GTTGGCCCTGGGGCTGTTGGCACGCCCAGCTTAAGGGCGGGGCAGAAGCAATATTATGGTTCTGGGTGGATACTATGTGTGTGGTGTGGAAATGGCTTTTAAGATATAGTTTTCTTTAGGGGACAAGACGGAACAGGGTAAGGACTTTTCATTTGTCTGGCGATGTTTCATGTGTGCTTTATGTCTGTTCACGGTGCATAGTGACCTGACTCCCTCTGATTCTTTCCCCCCCACCCTAGCCGCCCCCTCCGGGCCCCGCCTCACAGAGCCCCAGCCTCGCCCCTCTTCCCCGGGCCGAACCGGGACCGCTCCGCCCTGCGCGGGGCCCGGGGCACTAAGGCGGGGCCGGCAATGGCACCGGGGGTTCTGCCTCGGGTGCTGTCGGTGTCGGCTGGGGGTCCCGGGCGGTGCCGCCTCCCCCAGGGCGGGCGGGCTGTGGCTCTCGGGGCGGTATCGGAGCCACCAGCAGCGCGGACGGCAGGAGCCGCTCGGGGACGGGAGCCGGAGCTCCCTAATAGAGCTCACCTGGGAAAAGGGAGGAGCCAAATCCCACAAGCTACAAAAGCCCTCTCAGGAGCTCTCAGTTTGCCTCCTGTGACTAAAGCTGAAGGGGAGTAAAGAGCTCAGGAGAGAAGAAATACCTTCAGAGGTTTGTTTATGGGCAATACTTTCTTTTCTACTACGACTACTTCAAGCAATAGGGGAGGCGATAGGTAAGAAGTAAACCTTTGTATCTCAGCAGCATAGTTAGATAAGTTCAAGAATATGTTGGTAGCTCCCCTAATTCTTGCTTAGTGATTAATAGGTAGAGCTCCACAGGGGACTAAGATGGGGTGCAGAAACACAGTAATGCTAGAAATGGTGTAAGCCACACCGGTTCTTCTATTTATGGTAACCTATGCTATAAAGTAAAAAAAGTCAAAATAATAAACTGATGGGTAATGTTAGTGTTGTGTGTGTGCCTGGTTCACTCTTCACTGAGATATTTGGTACTAGAGCACAGGTATGAGTGCCCCTACGTGTGGAAACCAGGAAATTGGGGGAATTAGTTCTGTATCCCATGGAAAATGGCCCTGGTTCCTATCCAGGTCCCTGGAGCCGGGAATGGGCTTCTGCCAGCTCAAATTCCGTACGGTCGAGGATGCCCTCTAAACCCAGGCTGGCAGGACGCAGAATCCTTGCAGCCTTTGGAATGCCGGACTCTTCTTCAGCCCTTGCCCTCTATTGACAGAAATTGCCCCGCTCGTTCTGGTGCGGTAGTACTGCCTCTGTCCGCAAGGTGGCAGCAGAGCCGCAGAGTTGTGATGGGCGAGCCCGGCAGGGACTACAAGTACCGTGAGCTGCCGGGCTCCGTGATACACCGCAGTACAGATCCCAGAATGCTTCGCGCCGACAGCTGAATCCACTTCCGTCCGGCTTTACATGGCGGCAGTGCGGGGCTGTGCCTTGGGGGAGACTGAGATGTAGCTGAGCTTTGGCTGGCTTCCCAGGTAAGTGGGGTTTGGGGGGAGTGAGAGAGGGGTGCTGGTTCGCGTTCCCCTGCTTCTAGTGCTGGGGTGGGACTGGGATGGCGTGAGAAGCGCTGCCCCATGCCGGGGAAGGGAAAAGTTGGGGGGTGGCCCTGAGGGGCGGCTCTTTCCTGTATCTGGGCCCCCTCCTCAATATGAACGCGGCTCCCTGAGGGGAGGAGAAAGGGGAGCGTGGATGGGCTGTGTGTGTGAGGATTATTCGCAGTGCTGGAAATGAGGGGATTCCCTGGGGATCATGTGAAGGAGACCATCACTGTCCTCAGCCTCATCTTCTCTAGTGTAGCTAAGCACAATGTAGACAATGAGTCTCTGTGAGAGAGCTCTCAAGTGAGCTGCATAAGCTGGGACTTCCCAAAGGGTGGGGAAACCCCCAGGGTGGCACCATGAGCCAGATGTGGTGGGACTTTGCTGACAGTTGCCAGTCCAACCTTCTTCACACCCAGATGGAGGACAGGCTGGCTGCCGAGCTGTCCTTCCTCAGCTCCCTTCTGTGCCATCAGTCCCTGAGGGCTCCTCAGGTGCTTTGGTGGGGTTTGGCAGGTCTGGTGTGAGCAGAGGCATTCTCCTCTCATGTCCCCTCACAAGCAGAGCATGCCAGCAGGTTGTGCTGTTTCTGTGAGGAGAAGCAGAACCCCCTCCAGGACAGGCTCAGTGCCTGCAGCCTGCGAGCTGAGTGCTGTGTTCACTCGCTGGAGTGAGCCGGGGAGCTGACACCATCCCACCACCCAACCCAGTGAGCCAGCTGGGCTCAGTGTGCTGGTTGGTGCATTACAAAGCTGACTGTGCCTCCTCACCTGGTAGACACTGGAAGTGCCAGAAGCCAGGCTTCAGGCTTGTGTGTAATTCCCTCAGGTTGAAGATTCCCCTCCCTTTGAAGAAGCTTGGACTATGTTGGAGGCCCTGAAAGAGCAGGAGAGGAGGAAGAAGGTGGGGAATACCAGGTACTTTCACAGGCTCAGAAAGCAGCAGGTTTCCAGACAGATGTCAGAAGCAGGAGCTTGGTTGCCCATGGCCCTTCATGATGAGCTCTGCCAGTCTTCTACCCTAAAGAAGTCTACAGGTGTTTTTTGGGGTGGGTGAAGAGGAAGGGGTGAGGGAAACAAACACCTTGCAAGCATAAAATCTCCAAAGGGAAGGCTGCAGTAAAGCCCAAGGCTGATCTTGTGGCCTCAGGGGAGAGGAACTGCCTATTTTAAAGAAGCCTGAAGACAAACTTCATGATCTGCTGCTGGTGTTTTTGTGTGTTAGCCCTCTTTCATTTCTTTGTAGCTTAGTTGGAAGCCTAGTGTATGGTGAGCTCAGGGCTGTTGTGTGGAGAATGTCACAGCTCATCCTCTGGAGGGCAAGAGATGGGGAAGAAGATGGGAGCAGAGGAACCAGAGGTTTCTGCCAGGTGACTTCTCTGCCCTTCTCTATGCCTGCAGGATCCTTCTGTGACACTAAGCAAGAAGGTGAAGCTGAGGCAAGAGAACCCACATCTCCTGGAGCTGTGCCACACCACGCCCAAGGAGGTGATCATGGCAGATGAGGGGACAAGACAGGCACCTGGGGGATGGGGCTGGCAGGGAGGCCAGGGCTTTACACTCTCAGCATCAGGAGGTTTGGGTGGGACACGCTGACATGGTGATCATGGCTTCTGCTCTGCTGCTGTCCTTGCCCTGACTCCACTCCCAGAGAAGCAGCTCTTGGACCCCAAGCACTCAGATGATTATGCCACCTTCATGGGCTGGCTGCAGTGTTACCTGGTGCCTGGCATGAGCTCCCTGTGTAACCGCAGTGGCAGGACCATATGGTTCTAGGGAGCAGCCTGGGCTGCTGCCTACAGCTGGGGAGCCCCCAAATAGGGGGCATGGGCCTGTTTTCTGCTTGCTGAGGCTCCCGTTACACTGTGTGGCTGGGGGTCTCCCTCTCCATCAAGCTGCTGGGCATGGAAGCGACAAGGACCTCCTGTGTGGTGGGCAGACAGCTAATGGATGGTGAACAGTCTGGAGCAGATGGAGGGAATGGGGGAGTTTGTGTGGTCTGACAGCCCTGTTCCTCCCTCTTGAGGCTTTGCGCGTATAGGGATTGATGGCAGAGTCCCCAAGGCACAGGGCAGGCAGAGCCAGCCCGACTCCCCTGATGTCCCAGGGAATTGTGGAATTTCCCTATCACTGCAGTGGCTGCAGGGATTCTGCTGCTGCTGCCTGGAGAATGACTGCACCCCAGACAATGCCCTTTCTTGCAGGGAGGGCCTGGCCCCGTGGCTCCCAAAGGTGTTTCCTCTCCCCTACCTGTGGAACCCACTCTTGCTCCAGGAGGGCTGGAGCCTGAGAAACCCTGTTCGTGCTGTGCAGCACAAGGGCACAGGCAGAAGCATCCTCAAATGCAGCCTGATTTACACTCTTTAAATGCTGGGAAAGCTGGATTTCCCTCAATTGAACCCCTGAAACTGAGGCAACAGGGAGCGTTCACCTCACTTTAAACCAATGCAATGGCAAGTAACTGCATTCTCCCCTTCAGTTTAATCTCCTATAATAATTCCAATAGCAAAAAAAGAAGGGCTTCCCTCACATGATGGGAAAAGGGGGATTTTTAACTCAATTCCAACCCTTACAAAGCAGGAACAGCAGGGCTTGTCATGAGCTATTTGAAACTTTAGCGTATGACAGATGCTTTTTTCCTAGAGTTTAACTCATTCTTAGTTCTGAAAGTCCATGCATGTCAACAATCCTGCTAAAGCCAGATTTCTTACATAAACAGCTCGTGTAGTCATGTAGAAATGTTCATGCCTGTGTGTACAGTTTGTTTTTGATTAGAGCCTGTTTCTGAGGAGCTGCTCGCTGTATTTCTAAATAGTTTTCAAACGTGAGATCCTGGTGTCTTAACTGCAGAGAAATACCTTCATTTTCTTTCACACCGTGAGCAAAATGGAGTTTGGAATGGCTCTGAGAGAGTGATGAATTAAAAGTGAGATGTTTAATTTAGCCTGGGCTTCAGTTCATATTGTTCTTAGTCCATTATTTATAAAAGGCTTTATATTTTACTGTAAGCGCTCAGTGTTTGAGGTCACAATTTTTCTGCTAAACCATCTATTGAACTAATAAAAAAATCTTCTATGTAGCGTTCTCGTTCCTCATATTTATCTAAACTTATCTTTATTCTTGTTTCTCTTGTCATTGCTTTCATGACCTTTTTTCTTTTGGAGTATGGCCAAGCAAAACATATAAATTTTATAAGTTCCTAATAGAAAGAGGCTGAAGTAAAACAGTTGAGTAATATTTATAGGTGCAAAGACTGCTGCAAAATTACAAAATATTAGACTAATCTGCTTCGCATGAAGGACTAATTAATGAATCCAGTCCTAACTTATGCTCTTTTATTTTTATTTCTTAGAGAGTAAAACATGCAGTAACAGGTTTTTAAACTTGAAAACCCTGTTTCTTGGATGCCATGTCGAACCAGGCATGTCAGGAGCCTGGGAGGATGAGCTTGCTGCAGAGAGGAGACTTTTCCTTTCCCCTCAGCCTGGTGGGGGAGCACCAGGTCTGGATATTCTCTTGCAGTGGAACCACTTCTGGTTTCTAAGTGCCTTCAGAACACCCTGACCTCAGTGAATATTTTGTCCTAAACTTTGAGAGAACAGAGCTGGTAGCATTGGATCCTATCTAGCTATTTGCTGTTCATATTTTCAGGCTGTGCTGCATATTCTAAGCTGGCTACACTGTAACTGTAATTTATTGTGGTGAAGTGGAGTGAAAATGCAGGAACTGAAGCCAGCAGAAAGTGCTGTAGAAAGCCCTTTGCTGCGTACAGGGTGGACAGTGTTTCTGGGTTTTTACTGTGTTGTTGTTTTCTGCCTTATCTTCTATCTAGATGAAGCTACATCTGTCTCTCCTGTTGCGCTCCCAATTCCTGTGGAAAAAGGAGAGGATTTTTGCTTCCTTCCTTGGACAATCCCTTCACCATAGGGAGATTATGAAGCAGGTAAACACCATTGCTGCTCTCTTTCTCTGCACACTTTTAGAAGAAAAGTGTTAATCCTGTTCTTGTTTGGAGAGGAAATTGTGGGCTGGTGCTCATCAGGTGTGCTCTGGACTCAGCACTCCATGTCACCCTTTGGGATGCTACCCTGGGAGTTGGTTATAGACCACTAGTAGGAGTTTTCATCTTATTGATGTGTTCTTGGTGTGTCTCCCCTCAGTGTTGTAGGAGTGAACATTTAACTGGAGTTTAGAGGCACCTAAAGATACAGGCCTAAACTCTCAGATTCATTCATGGAGCTGGATGCCATGAGTTTCTCTGAAAATCATTGCCCTCAGCCAATTGACTGTCTTCCTTGGTGACACACATTTTACAAGATGTGCTGCTTTTGGAGCTGTATCTTTGTACTGACAGCAGGGGGGAGAATCCGTGCACACAGCAGGACTGGGTCTGGGTGAGGCCAGGACTGCACTCAGCTGCTGTTCATTCCCTGCCTCATGTTCTTGTGCCCAGTCTCTAAATCCCTCCTGCTGCAGCATGTGGGATTTGCCTCTTCTAGGCTACAAGAGGCTGTTTATAATTGCTTTCTAATTTACAGAGCATAACGTGGTTTGGCTTCAAGCATACAGAGAAAGAAAGTTTTTTAATCGCAACTGGAGCAATCATAGTAAGGAAGTTGCTGGCAGCAGTCTTTCTGGTGTAGAGAAGTCTTATATGCAGTGATTTACATAGTACATTCGATTAACCACAGTCTCCTAGAGGTTAATATTAACTCCATTAGACTGAAATCACCCTTATATTTTATTTTTAGAAATTTATTAAATAAGGATGTTTGCACTCGTGTTCAGTTGCATCAATTGTCTTATGATCCATTTTGCTTCTATCTTTTTTCTACAGGTCCTTGATACCTACAAATTACTAAAGAGAATAGTCATGCCTGTAGTCAAAACACTGTCTAAATCCTTAACAGGATGGGAAAAAACACCCCTGTAGCAGCATCCCATTTTTGCCTCAAGACCTGCAATTAATTGCTTCCTGGTTTTCTTTGGGGTTTTAAATGCAATTATCTCTATTTTATTCTTTATTTTGGTGATTATTTATGAACCTCATGAGCAGACGTCGCATTTTATGTTCTTAAATAGTTATGTCAGTGTATTTACATAGATAAAAAAAATCTGGCCTGTAATTGTCAATATCACTATCTCAGTGAGCAGTTTGATGAAATTTTTTTTTTCCTCATCAACCTTTAATTTCCATTTAAGATACTACATAAACATTGATATGATTTTGATATGTTATCACTTGTGAAAGGTCCTCCTCCCACCAAAAAAAAAAAAAAAAGGAAAGAAGTCTTGTGGCAAGATAAGATATCCACTGTCACAGAAAAGCATTGTTGCTTGTCAGTCACTGCATCGTTTCTCAACATCTGTTCTGGGTTTGAACACTCGTATGTCCAACAAACACCAAGAACTTTCATGATTCCACAGCTGTTTTGAACAGAAAGATGTTTTTTTGTGACAGTTCAAGTGCAATAATCGTATTTGCATTGGTATGCATAGCTCACATGGTGTTTCATTTGTGTTCTGTCCAAAATAGCATTCCTTTTGCGAAGTTTAGCTTGGGATATGGAGAAATACAAGGGTTTCAAATGCTCTTGAGGAATTGGAAATGGAACTTAGCTGTGAGTGCTTGAGTTATGGTTGTTGTTGCTGAAGTAGAGGGTTTAGCTCACTCGGTCCTTAGTGCATCTGCCAAAAAACTGTTATGACATCTTCCACTTTTTATTTCATTTCAGCAGGAAAAAAATTACCGGAGTAATGAACCTATGATGCATTTCAATTTGGAAATATCAGTTAGCCGCTTTATGAAAAGACTGGAAAATTCTATTTTGTAAAGTTTAACTTGAATGGGTACATTCAGAAGGAGTTCTTTCTAGCTGATAGTGCAGTTCAGGCCTAATAGACATGGCACAAAAGGTGTGGTATAAATATAGCAAAAGAAGTTAACAACAGAATTAAAAAAAATCTCAGATTTTTTAATTAATCTCAGATAAACCTGCACCAACAGGTTTATCCCCTGTGCACTTAATGATGTGCAATCAGTCTGCAGCAGCAGTAGTTCCCATGTATTTATGTAATTGTGGGAATAAAATCTAATGAAGCTCTTGAGAGCAAAATTTTACCTTTAGTTATTCATTTGTGTTTCCTCCCATTGCCATTTTTGGGTCAAGAAATTGAGACAGAACAAGAGCTGAAGCAGTTCTGGTATGAATATTAGCATTGCATATTGAATATGTGAAATATAGGAGTGGGAATATTCCTATTGTATATGTATGAAGTAATTTTTAATTTTTTTTTAAAACTGCTTTTGACTGCTACGTATGCCTGTATATGAACATTAGTTTGTGTAAATCAAACCTCACGTGCATAAAGACAATAACAAAGCTGCAAAGCGATGCTCCTTCCTCTCTTTCTAATCTTAGTTTTGATCTTAAAAAAAAAAATCCTGAAAAATGAAATTCAAATCTTTTAAATATTGTGTCAGGAAAAAGAAATAAACAGATGAGCAAGTGATCTCCAACCTCTTTCTTTCTTCCTAAACTTCCTCTAAAAACCTGAGGGTGCTTCTCACAGTATTGCCAAGTCACCCTACTTCAAAGGGATACACAGGATTTATAGTATTGGTTCCCTGGAAACCCAGTCTTTTTTTTTAAAGCTGCCTTCATTGAGTTGCTGAAGATCTTCTCTATTTATGATAGATAAAGAATGTTAGATAAATAACCTATATGCTTGTTTTAGATATACTTCCCATTCTGTTACAACTTGATTACTTTTGATAAGTACTGCTAGAGCAGAACCACAAAAGCAGTCAGTGTCTTGCTTTTCTTCTGATTTGTTTTCAGAAACTGCATTTAGTCTAAATAGCCATGCTCAGCCCACCATTCCAGAGCTGTCCATAACAGGGCATGTTTTTCTAGTTCTTTATTTTAAAAGGGAATGTTTTCTGTTAAATCCCTTGCATGTGGCTCACAGCACTGTGACCTGGAGCAAATGTTTGTCTCCTGTTTCATAAGAGGGGCTGGCTCATGGGAGAAAGCAAGCCCCAGCAAAGGGAGACCTGTGTGTCTTGCAAAAGTAACTGCAACATGTTTTTATCTTTGTCTTAATGTCAGGATGTAAACCTGCCTAAATAGGGCCTGCACAGATTCTGATATAGATACATTCATTACTTAAAATGTGGGCATTGGAACTTTTGTCCAAAAATTTCACAGAACTGACTAAATTGGCTGAATTCAACAGCTCCTGGAAAATTGGGTAGAGCACCTCTGTGCACAAGGGCAGGAAATACTTTTAGGAATTGCTACCTTTGCCTGTCTGCAATATTGCACCCAGGGCATCTCTGGGAAATGCAGACTTTGCTGTTGGCAGAAATACTGTTGTGACTGCTCAGCAGCAAACCAAGGGGAGAACAAAATAAAAGCATAAATAAAAGCAGCCCTGCCTCTGCAGGGGCTGACACAGTGCGGGGCTTTGTCCTTGGCTGCAGTTTCAGGCCTTCCCCTGGTGCCTCAGACGCTCAGTGCTTGAAACAGGGACCCAGGTTGGGTTAGGCAGTCAGGGCTTTCCTGCTTTTCCCGGCTGCTGGCCAGGAGGAGAGCAGCTTCCCAGCTTTCTTGGCCACTCTGAGCAGCACTGCAGCCCTCTGCCTGTGCTTTCAGACACAGCTCCAGCATGCTGGCCGTGGGGCGGGGGGGTGTCTGCATCTGTCCCTAGGCTTCTCTCAGGAAATAGCCCAGCTAATTTTAGAAGCAAAAACAGTCAAAAGAGACCCATTTCAAATGCAGCCAGAGTACCTCCTCTCTAATCAGCACTGAAATCTGATTGATGCTAAAGCCTTTCCTTACCAGAATGTTTATTGCTCTTGAAGGGGGTGGGGAGAAAAACAACACGAGATCTTTTACGAGGCAGACATAAGTGAACAGAAGCTCTTTAAATATGAGCTTGTGGGAACCAGGAGACTGATGCAATATATCACGGGGACAGAAAGGCCAGACGACAGCTTTCCGAGTACATGGCATAAAATCAGATGGGGAGAAAAGAAACTATGGTACTTTTTGCCTGACGTGACGTGAGGAAAATTACTGGCTGTTGTGCAGCTCTTGCATGGCTGTCTCAGGCGTATCGTGTTCTGTAGTGATTAAAATACAACTTCTGGTGTCAGCAGGAACCCAAATGCCCTTCTGAATTGTGTGCAAAGCATGACAAAAAGTTGTTCCTTCAACCCAGGTCATGTTTCAGAATATGCTTCAGCAACTGCACTTTATTGCGTTTGATTCCTATATTGTTATACTGAATGAAAACCCAGGAAGTGTAAAACCTTGTGGCAATATTCTGTTGATAATATAAGGGGAAGGTCACCTGTTGCCAGGGCCTGTGGGTGTTGTACAGATTCAGTCCGTGCCTGGAAGGTAGGGAAGACAAAATCAAAAGTATGCACATTTTTAATTCTTTCATCTAAACTCTGCAGCACAAACTGCATTTTTTCAGTGGACAGCTGCTGGAGAAAACATTTTCCTCCAGGGTAGAACTAGTGCTATTTTCATTTTTTTCCTAGCAGGACTACCTATGAAGGCTCTTCTCTTCCTTGCTGACTCTAGGAGCCTGGGGCATGAAGAAAGTCCTAAAGAGAGAGAGTCTTACCCATTTTCTGGTGTCTGCTCCTTGATAGACATTTGCCACATTCCTTGTCACAGAGGATGGGGTGTTTTTGCACTGAGTATTTTGTCTTATTTGAGTCTTACGTAACTATTGCTAGACTTGAAAACATTATTTAGCTGCAGGCACGAGAAACAGACTTTAACTTAAATAGAGTAGGCTTGAAACTGATGAATTTGGGCCTGGCTTTAAACTCTCACATTTTTGGGCTGTGTATTATAGCTCAGGTTACAAGGGGCTGCATTATTTGGAACTGTATGTACATTTCTTCTCTGATTGCTATGTGTGAAAGAACCAATTCCCTCTTATTTTTGGTAGGATTGTACTTCTTGGTCTTCCATGTAGCTTCAGAAAAAGAGCAGTTTTTCCCTATACGAAATATCTGCCACAAACCTGGTGCCATTCTAGAACATTTTTTTAAAGCTGATTGTGCCTCAAATGTCATCTCTGGGAAGACTTTTTTCCTTTCTTTAGTCTGGGCCAAAATGAACGCTGGTGAGTGATTTCTTGTGTGATTTAGGTTCTCAGAGCACAGCTGATAAGAGCAGCAGCAGCCATGTAACACACAACTTGTTACAACTCTCTGCTCTAGTGGGTTTTATCAAGCTCTTGCCACAAATTTTAGTGGGAACAGATGAGCCTGTATGGAAAGCTTTTGACAAATCCAAGCAGGAACGTTTTTGAGAACTGTAGGACCTTTTTGAGAATGTATGTAAAGATCTAATGTGAGGCATGGAAGTGAGAGCCCTAAGGCGAGGAGACTGCTCCATTGTTTGTGCTCTTAAAATTACTTCAGGGCTCAAGTCACTTCTGAGCCAAAAACAATCAGATATTAGACCTCAGCGAACTTGTGGATGTCAGAACTATTTTGAGAAATTGGAATACTTCATTGTAACCACATACTTGGCTATGATACGGTGTGTGGCCCCAATTCAAAGAAATTGTGAATAGTGCCCGTTTATCCAAATTATTGTTCCCTTGCTATGTCTAAACTTCAAAGAAAAACAGTTTCTTAATAGTTTGTATGCTGCTATAAATATTTCTCTTTATTGCATACTGAGAAAAGAATAGCATTCTATGAGTCATACTTATTGTGGGGTCTGTGGACAAAACTCTCAAGGCTTTATGAGCTTCCACAATGTGCAAAAGCATCCTTAAGGTTCAACAGTCTTGCTTCTTCCAGCAGTTAATTAAAGGCAGATTCTTAAAATATTTCTACATGAGTAGCTGAACTTCCTTTTAAGAAACACCTTGGTACTAAGTTGCTCCCAGATTCAAATGGAGGAAAGCAAAACCTCCTCCTTATGGTTAAGGTGAGGGAAAACTTTTGTCCAGAAATTTCTGGGGTGTGATTGGTGTTATTGTTCAATAAGGTGGAGGTAATGTGTTTGCTGAATGCTGTAATGCATAACTGCCAGGACAGGTTCGGGAGTTTTTAATTATTTACTTGAAATGAAACCTTCTTAAGAGAAGTGACACTTGGACGTCGTTTATTGCAAGTGACACAAATCCTGCACTGTTACACCTGTAGCCCTGTTGAAGTCTATGGTAGCAGAGGGAAGAATTTGACCATCCTTATTATAATTTACTACTTTGAGCCAAATTGCCAAGTAAGCTGCCTCAATACCATTTTGATCATTTTGGTATTTCACTTGCTTGAGAATTGCTGTATGTGGAAATTCCAGTGGGACTGTAGCTTTTGTAAAATGACAAACCCAAAACCTGGAAAGACTGCGATTTTGAGGTGTGCAGTTCCCTGCCTACAGAATTATCTTCTGCAAATAGGTACCTTTGAGTGGCCTGAGGCAGCAGAGCTGCAGTCTTTTGCTGTCCTGTGTGAATGTCAAGAGATGTGAAGTTCAGCTGGAAGGTTCGTGGCAGTATTGTTCACTTTGTCTGACCATCCTCTGTGACTGAGCACAGCTTTATCTTCAGCACCCATCTGGTAGGAGAGAGGCAATCAGAGCTCAGTAAAGACAGGATCACCAGGAAGTGATTGAATAAGGTTCTTTGAAGAAATTCCATGTGTTTTCAGATGCTTCATCCAGAAATCTCTCTCCATTTTGCAATGTCTCTGGGGGGAGCATATGATACACTGAAAGACACTGAATAATCTTCTGACTGGCCAGATCTATTCCATAACATTGTCAAAGAGCCCAGTAAATACATATGGGAATCATTTCCATTTGTGTGCAAAAGCAAACATAACTGACCTTTTAATACGCTTCTGCAGACAGGCACGACTGTGAACTTTGCATCTGCAGAGGTTGCATTCGGATTGCCTCAAAAGCTATGCCCAAATTTAGAAGATTAAATGAAGCTCTGAAGTTTAACTTTTTTTCACCCTTTTTGAGGACAAGGTTTTCTTGAAAAGTCTTTGTTTGTTGATTTATCACCAGCTTTGGAGCAGAAGCTTCTTGTCCCCACTATGCTGCCTATTTCTGCTTTGCTAAAGTGTAACAGTCTCATTCCTTGCAATTTGGAGATTAGAGAGAATGATGCTATGTTACTGAAGAATATATTTTGACTTTGTCTTTCATTAGACTTTTACAGGTGAAAGTACCATAGAACTAGTAATTGGTCCTATATGATACCCTCAGTAAGAAAATGCAAGATTTAAGATTTCTAGGTAAGAGTGCAGAGATGATGGGTTGTGCTACCAATGTTTCAGGAACTATTTAAACACAAACTATTCAAACACTGTGAAAACAGATCATGAAAAGGAACTACAGTATTTCAGAAACTCCATGCCTGCAAGTGAAGCAGCTCTTGCACCCTTTTCCCTCTCTGCTTTTGCAATAGAATTTGCAATAGTTTTTGTAGGACTTCCTGAAGATGACTCCTGCTGCGTTCTTTTTACTGTCTCTAAGTATGATTTTACTCTACGTGCTTGACAAATGTCAGATGAACTATAGGGAAATATTTGATTACATGGGAAATCTGCTCTTAGGGCTGGTGTTTTTTTGTTTAACTGCACTATAAGATCCAAGTAAGAGCAAGATACTCAAGCACAGATCTCTTCCATGTAATGTGCAGCTTGTTTATAAATAGAGAGTGGTTGCTTCCCTGGGATTTCACCTAACACACAACTGTCCATATTTATAGGGAGGGTTCAGTCTCTCATGGGCTACTAAAAGCATTTTCTTGCAAGGTATCAGGATTTTCCACCATCAAGAAATTGAAAGCTTTTTATTGTTGTGAGGTGGGACATACTGGCAGTAGCTAAAACCAGTGCTAGAACAGTAACCAAAGGTTGATTTTGTCCATTTTTTCACAGGCATTCGTCCAAACCAACCATTTCAGGTTCAGGCTGGTTGGAGTAGCTGAATACAGACACAGAGATGCTATGCTACTTAAAGACAAGATGAAGTAATGACTAAGTCACTTTTCTGTATCTGTCTTTCTCTAAGAGACACACTTGTCTCTGTAAAAATTCAGATTAACCTCAGTAGAAAACAAGTACACATATTAACGTGCCTTGAGTAATGAGCCCAATCCCTGTGATCCATAAAATGAAAATAAGGATTTTTTTTTTTTGAAATTTACCTATTAAATTTTTGTGAATGTTATTCAAATATAAAACACATATTGTCGTGGGACATGTTGGAATCTTGAATTGTCAAATTTAAATCTAGTGAATGCTAAATGATCAACAATTTGTCAATATAATCACCTAAATAAGTCTGAAGGATTAGTGATGATCTCTGCTAAAGTTGTCTTTTACATTGTAGGACATTTATCAATTAACTAATTTATTAGAGATTATTGGTCAGTGGTTATTTTAAGGGCTGCTGAGACCATCTGCTGTGCTGACTTAGAAGAGCTTTAGCACTTTGGAAGTTATGACTTCAGAAGTGAATGTTGTGGGTTTTCCTAAAGGTCAACAACTAAAACCTGTATATACTTCTGGGGGACACAACAGGGACTTTTTGCTTTCCGCTGAAGCTAACATAAATTTCATGGGTTTGAACAAATTGCAGGTTTTTGTTTTTCTTGGTTGCAAACCGTACCAGCTGATGATAAAGAAAGTCAAGGAAAAAAACCACCTCTATAGTTTACATATTTCATATTATTTACAAGCAAACCAGTGTGAAAGTTGTTCCTGTATCAGAGCAGAAGGGATTGTATTGCAAAACCTTTTCTCAGAACATCGTTTCTGACTGAAATTTGTATCTTGAGGTTAAATAGAGCTTTCAGTTGAGGATTTTTTGTTTCTTGCCTGGAGGAGAGCAAAGGGAGGAGGAGATGCAAGAGAGAACTAAGACAAGAATTTGTCAGTGTATTTAATGAACTCAGTCGAAGAAATCAAGTGCATCTTGTCCTGGTCTTTCAGTTTGAAGATGAGGATAAAATATGGAATCACTGGGGTCAGAACAGAGCAAGGGTAAGGGAAGCCAAACCCATTGTCAGCAACTACGTTTCCAAATACAGAATAATTTAATTGTCTGTCCTTGTTAGGCCTGTTTTCTAGATTTAAAAATAGCAAAGATTACTCCTTAATCAGCACTTGCAAATTATGATCTGGCAGTGACCTGTGCTGAGCATCCTGCACGTCTGTGCTGTTTGGGTGGTCACAGATTTATGAGTTTTCCTGAATGCCTTCTGGACAGCTGGGAGGAAGGCCACTGTTCTTTTAGGCACATAAATAAATGCCAGTTGTGGTGGTGACAAAACTGAAACTTAGATCGTGCCCTTTACCTCCTCTCTCCTCATGTCTAAAATACAGGGAAATACCACAATATACTGACCTTGTTTTATTAAAATATTTCAAGTTGATTTTTACCAAACCCTGAGATTTAAATGATGCTGATTTAGAAGGTGCTGTCCTCCACTGCTTTTTGGGGGAAAACTGCTCAGTGATTCACGAAGTATTTTTAAGGGTTGATAGATGATCCAAAAGAATTCTGCCTACCCCTTTAGATTACTGTGTTCACATAAGTAGTAATGTTTCAGTGCTCCTCCTGTTTATAATCCTCTTAATCTTTTTTATGTAATTAAATGAATTGTTGGTTCTCTAGGTGCTTAAATATAAAGAAATAATTTCTTGTTTGCAGATGATGCCTTCTGGAGGCTGAGCTGGGACAGAGAGCAGCCAGAGCAAAAGGATAAAGCAGGGATTTATTAAAAGGCCTCAATGGGCACACCTGGGCAGTGCCAGAGCCCGGCTGGGCCACACCCAAGATGGCCCAAAATGGGCATAGAATGAATGAGCAATCACAAGGTCTCACACTTTTATAAGCTCTGGTCGATCAGCACATTAGAATCAATTGTCCAATTACAGCTCCAGGTTATGAAGCTCCATCCGCTTTGGTTTTCCTTCTCACTTCACCCTTGGTTTTGTTCTTGGGCCTGAAAGTTGTCCTTGGTCCCAAACTAGAGAAGAAATTGTTTTGTCTGCCTGCTCTGTGAAGAGAGCTCAGTAGCACTGAATATGAAACTTAAAACTACTCACCAAAGCAGCACAGAGTCTAAAAAATATAACAGCTAAAACCTGAGGCATCACAGGCATTAGTGTAATTGGGCCAAATTTAATCAAACGGCTGTCTGTATCATTCTGTTAGTTTTGATGCCTTAAGTTTTAGCTTTCATATTTCCCAGGTTCTGCACTGCATTGGTGTGTAACTCTGAACCCCATATAAAGTGTCAGCGAGCTCTCCTCACAGCTCAGGCACACACAACAATCCTTTGCCAGCCCCACAACCAAGGACACCAAAGCTGCAGCTTCAGCCCCAAAAAGTGCAAACAGCAGAGAATTGAGGAGAGCAATCTGGGAGGGTGGGACTGCAGAACCTGGAGCTGGAATTGGACAATGAACCCCAATCTGGAAATGGAGCAAAACTGATAAAAGTGTGAGAACTCCTGACTTGGGGTCCATCTTGGGTGTAGCCCTGGCCAGGCTCTTGTACTGCCCAAGGTGTGTCCTGTGAAGCCTTTTAATAAATCTCTACTTTATTCCTTTCACTCTGTCCAGCCTGTGCTCCAGGGAGCCTCTCCAGGCATCCGTTTCACTGGAAAAAACCTCATTAGAACTTGTGACTGAACTGAAACTCTGCTGATTAAAAGCAACTGATGACCCATGAACAAGCGATATGACATTATACACGTTTGTAATGTCCTCTGAAATGGAATAAGAAATTTAATGAGAAAAATAAATGTCTGGAGGGAGGAAAATATTGCATTATCTCTGCATATTGTATTGTCATCTTCAAAAATGATTCTGAAGGAAGAATGACTCATTTTGGAGACTGAGAATGTAATGAAATATCTCCATGAAAGGTCTGAAAACTGTATGGTTACAGTGACTGCTATAAATAGGTTTCCATAAGCTAAAAAAGGGATTTTGGTGAAATGTCCAGGTGGTGATTTGGCCATTAAATATGTTGGGAGATGGGATTGCCTGAGTTTGAGCTACTGGAATACTTAAGGATTCTTAAGTCACAGCAAGTATTACAGTGTGGTCCTTATTCTGGCTACCACTGCCCCTGCTGCATCTCTTCTTTCTCATGTCCTCTTGTTTGTAACTTTTCCTTGTGCATTGCAGAGTAGTAGAAATGTCTGCACCTATTGCACCTTTATGCTTGATTAAATCAAATGATACCAGAGGGGCACTCAGAGGAATGCTTTCATAATCTGGTAAAATATTCTCAGGAAGAGGAAAATAATCCCTGTGAAATGATTCTGTTTCTAAAAACAGGAACAATTTATTAGACTCGAATGGTTTTTCTCAAAGATGAGCTGGTCACAGAGCTCATCTATCATTTCCACCATCATGGCAACGGGAGTTGGGCAAAGAAATGCTCAATTACAAGTTTTCTGGTCGTGTCCTGTGGCTTTATGCCAGTAACCCTGCTATTAGGTAGTTTTGCTTCAGCTCTGCTCTTTCTAACTCTGACATGCAGTGTCCCAGTCATATGAATATTAATTACTGCACAAAATACTTTATGGGACTACTCAGTTTTCTTTCCTCTCCCTCAGCTTGAAAAGTTCTGATATTTCTTGGTCTCTATTGTTTCATACTGTTTATAACCTGTAGCTACCCAGATCAGCTCACTGTAGCTCCCTTGCTATGTTAGAAGAATGTTATTGTCGCCTTTCTGTCTAAAATTACCCTAGGGTGCTTTATCTTCTGTTTCCTCTTATTATTCTCCCTCAGATTATTGTTCTTGATGCTATTTCTAAAAGTAATGTATTGATTTCCTGTCTCTCTCCCTGTGTTTTGATTCTTAGGATGATAAATGTTTGTAAATTGTCTGTCATTTATTACCTATATTGTATCTCTCTTACAAGACAATTGCCACGCTGAATTTAAGAGCTGAATCACAAGCCTTATGACACCAGAGCAGCCATCAAACACCCCTGTGTTCTTTGTTTTATTACTTCATGTCCAAGGTGCTGGTAACAAAGGACTATTTGTTTTCCAGGAACAGCCAGATGATGGTTTGTATTTACCTCTCTGAAACCAACATCCACAAAAATATTCATCTTATTTAATTAATTTACTTTAGCTCATACACCACATATGTGCAAAGCCTGAAAGTTTCAGGTCCATAACTCTGCTACGTTTTTATTGTTCAAGCTTCAGAGTCAAAGGATTCAAAGTCAAAAGTTGACTGCAGCTCATGAGTCCATGAGGTTTAAGGTCTTTAAGCTTATGAAACCTAAAGTGTTGTTTTCCTACACAAAACCCTAAGTCAGCCTAGGCTTCTTCAAGCTGGTAAACATGTTTTGATTTAAAAGGGAATAATTTGCACTTTTGCTTGCTTAGAGCCAGCTTTAAGCTGGTGAGAGCTCACACACCTCTGCTGCTGGAGGAGCCTTCTGTCTCAAGGGCAATGCCTTCACTGCAATATATAAACCTTGTCTTTGACTCCAGCTGAGTATCTCATGTTTCTCTGATTCTGCTGATGTGCTGCAGTTAAATTTCCCTGGAGAAAGGCAGCCAAGCTCTTGCCTTGCAGAATTGTCTGGTCCTTGGGGACCTTGGAGGGGAAAGGGGCACGTGAGCAACTGAAGGCCCGTATGGCCCTGGGGATATGGAGAGAAATGGAGCTATGAAAAAGAAAACTGGGTGAAGGGCATGGACTAGAAGAATGAGGAGAGGTGGACACTGCTCCCCTGGAGCTTGGCATTCCATAGTCTCCTGCTGGAGGCAGAGGCTGGAGCACCTACACCCTGTGTCTGAGGGGCAGTGTGGGCAGTGCTGAACTTCACATCTAAAGCCCTGCTTAAGGATCTCATCTAAGATTCAAACAAAAGCTAACCCAGCCCAAATGTTGGAACATGGCTGGATACCACTGACTTGAGTGGAATTTCACTCCAGCAGAGGCTTGCTCCAGTCCTGATCCTATATTCGGAAAGATAAACACAAATGTATGCTTACGTCCCGAACGCAAGTAATTCAAGGGAGATGGGGCAAGAGAAAGTAAATATAAGTCATTCTATAGACCAGGATGCCAGCTGACCTCATGTTTTGTCAGCTCACTTCCCAATATTTGCTCTGCTGAAAGGAAAACTTGAGTATTTCTTTGCAATGTTTGTGAATGGATCGGCGTGTTCATCTTTACGCTTGTGTGTCTCAGCTCTGCAAACAAGATAAGGAGTGATTAACGCGCCCTGCTGCACATGTGGGCACCCCGAGGACACCCCGGCTGCTCCCACTGTAGCCCAGGCAGGAATAGGGCCATAGAGAGATGCTTGGTGTGCACAGTGTGTGAAGGGATCTGTGGGGAGCTGAGGATGTTTATCCAGCCATAAAGAGAACAGGGGTGTGCGTGTGTGTGTGTGACTCCCCAGAAAACCCAGCATCCTGTTTATCAAAGGAAGTCTCTTGGATTGTCATGGAACCAGTCATCCTTGCATTTGCATCCTTGGACAAGAGAAATAAGGAGCAAAAGTAAAAATAGCTGCAGTGTCAGACTTTCTTCCTGAAAGCTGCTTTGCATGGGGGGTGGTGGAAAAGCTGGACTCAGAAAGAGAGATGTAATTGTGCAGTCAGGGCCTGTCTGGGAGCTCTGCTTTATGTCTGAACAATAGGATCATTTCCATCTGCTTGGTTAGAGCAGAAGCCTTCTCTATTTCTGACAATACTTGGCATAGTATTGACACTAAAACTACGATTTTCCATTGTTTTCTTGACCCTTGGATAACTTGGTTTATGGGCAAAAATTTACTACCTGCATGCTTTGTATTTAATGGAACTGGCATGCTGCCACAAACTGGCTTTTCTGCTGCATTTTCTTCAGGAGGAGGAAGCTGCAAGACAATGGTTGTGTGTAGACAGCTTCATCCATTTCCTGGGAAGCCTTGCTGAGTGGCACCAAAGGCTGCTGTCCTGGCCACTGCAGACAGAGGCTGTAGAGTTATCTCTTCATATCAGCAGTTTCCAGATCTGCAATTCAGATAGAAACCTTTGTCACTTTTAGGACAGTGAAAGTCATCTCAGGATCCCAAGAGTCAAAGAGCATTTTTTTCCACCTTGTGTGTTTAATGGCAAACAATAAATATTCGGAAAAAGCCCTACCAGGGCTGTAGCAACAGCAGTGCAGAGGCTGTGATGCACATGTAGAGCTTTTGCAAATGGTTTTATTCATGGGCTCAAGATGAAATAAAGCCACATTTCCTCTTGCTCAAGGGGGCTCGGAATGGAGATTTCCCCAAGAAGAAGGAGCATGTTTGGGTAATGGCTTTGCAGAAAGAAAATTTGCAGGTTGAATTTGGTTCAGCCATAGAGCTGAAAACCAAAAAAACCCCAAAAAACCAAAAACCCCAAACCCCCAACAAACCCCCCCAAAAAAACCAACCCCCCCCCCCCAAAAAAAAAACCAACAAAACAAAATGTCATAATTTTGCTAGTTTTAGGCATGTGCTACTATTCCCTATGAGAACACTAGCAGCTTTTTTTAAGCCAATTTAATGGCAATAATAAAGTATCTTTAGATACTTTACCTACACACTTTTATACTGCTGCAAAGCTATTTGACCAAAATGCAACCCCTGGCATCTTTGAAATGCCTTGTTCTAGAAACACAAGCTGATGTCTTTTTATAGTAACATACTGGCGAGGATATCTTATGTATTCTGCAGTATAGAAAATACTGCAGACAGTGCTATTTTTAGCTGTGTAACCTTTAAGCGCATTTAACAATATAGGAGGAAATTGGATTTTAACAGGTGAATAACTTAATATAGCAAGGCAGATGAATTACAGATGTGGAAAATGTCTGTCCAGATCTCTGTTTTCTCCTGGCTCTAAATTATTCATCTGAGATGGCCAGAAGCCAGCTATGGGGATCATTGATAAAAGTGAGTTAAGAATAGATTAGAACATTTCTTTTGTGCAGTATAATGCTTCTCTGTTGACTGCGTTATTTTCCACCTTCCATTAAGCACTACAAGCCAGACTTTTTTAACCCAATTTTAAACTATTCATGTTCTATATACGTAATATTATTATAAGTGCTCCAGTTCCTTGTTTGTAGGGCAAGGGGAGTTCTTTTAAAAGACAGAATGTTGTAAACAAGAAGACAAACATTTCAGCATTTTGCTTAGGCATGGATTTCCTGGAGAAGTAAAATTTTTCTTCCAAAGTCTTGCCAGCTGTCAGAGCTGGGTGGCTGAAATGTGCAATACCCTTTCATTTTAGTTGGTGGTGCCAATGTCATTTTCCTGTGACTGTCAAAGTGTTAGCCCAGCTGTAGGTTTGTGCACTTTTTCTTGTTCTCTGTCACTTCTTTCACTATTGCTCTTTATTTTTAATAAATCTAGATTACCAAGAAGATTGAAATGTGTGACCTGTACCAAAAGATGAAGAGATGGAGGTACATATGAGGAATTAATCTGAAACATGATAGTGGAATACGCATCATTCCTTCTAAAACACAAAGTAAATTAGGTTTACTCTGCAGCTGTGCAACATAGCTCAATGACAAGTAAATGAAGGCTGAACAGGGGTATAAGAAATGTGAAGTAACTCTGTCCCTATGAAGGCCATAAGGGTGTTTTCCGACATTAACATAGTGCTTTGCAGCATTTGAAATTCAGTTGAGGCTAAAAGAGAAAAAAAAAAAAAAAAAGAAAAAAGTCTCACTAATGAGGAAACAGAAACGTATAGAGTAAAATAGAGACTAAAATCCTGAGGTTTATTTCAGAATGGAAGTATTTTAGTCCTTGGTCACACTTCTCACCTTTATTGTGGTGAACAGCTGAAAGGAAGGAGTGGTGAGAATAATAACATTGAATAATTCTGGTGTTCTGAGAAATGTGGAAAAAGGACAGCAGTCAGTAGCCAGGCGAGCACTAGAGATTAAAGATTCAGCTCTAAACTCTGAGCTTGCCTTTTTGTGTCATCAGTGTAAATTTCTCTTGTCTTTTTTCTCAGTGTGTAATGAAGATCATTTTCTCATGTAATATTGTCAGAATTATTTTATTTATTTCCATGAATGCTTTCCTCAGTCCAACGAAGGAAGTTTCCTGTTGTGTTCTACATTTCCATGTGACTTTTAACTGTAAAACAAACTACAATTCACCAACTTTGATGGTAATTTTAGAGAGATATTGTCCTAAACATCTTTCCTAGCACCCTTCTGGCTCCTGATTTTTCTCCAGCTCTAGATTTCTGAGCTATTGCACATGTTGGGTAACTTGGTCATGTAAGAGTTTGACTTTAGATGAGAGGAAGCTGAGGTACAGGTTGCATATATGAAGGTACAGTTTTTAAAATGTCCAGCCACTTTTAATTGCTCCTGGCTTTGCATTTGTGTGTGACTGGGACAAGTGGAAATACTGAACAGTGGTGGTGTCTCTCACTGAAATGTCATTGCCATTGCTGTCATGCAATAAAAATAATAATATTAAATAATAATGACTTCAAGCGAAGGAGGTGTGGTAAGAACAGCAAGTGGGGTCTCTGTGGGAAATGGAAACTGAATCACAAAATGATCAAACATGCACAATGTTTGTAAAGGCCGTGCAATAAATTATCAGAGTTAGCAAATTGTAATCAAGAAACAGAAGGAAGTTGGAAGTAGACGATAGCTCCAGCATGGTTTAAAGCTGATACTGTCTCTCAGATTATTTTCTTTTTCCATTTGCTAAGATGCTAACTTATGATACAGAATCATATCATTGTACATTTGAGGTCTTTAAGATTACTGTTGTTATTGCACTAACTGATGATTTCTTATATTCCCTTGTTATTCTTCATGTTCCTGACAGGGTATATCTTGATGGCCAGGATGAAATTTTTGAGGTGTTCAATGTTGCTTACACTCTGGCCATTGGAACAGCTTGTTTTGCTGCCTTTTCTTCATCCCTGCCCTACCTCTTCCTTCCTTTGCCCTTTCCTCTGCTCACTCTTGGCTGGGCAGTCCTGCCCCATCCTTGAACAAGTTCTGAGCTGTAACCAAGCTAATTTATCTTTCTAACAAAATATAAAATATAGTAAAATCTTTTTTTATGGATCCTTTTTTGTTCTTTCAATGAGTTAAAACAGAAGGGCCTGATGAGTGCTGAATCCCAGCTGGGCAGGCTGGCTGAGAGCAGGGCGAGGGCTGGAGAATGATGGTCTGTGCAGAGGGACTCATCAGTTCTGTCACAGGAGCCAAGTCCTCCTGGCATTGTGGCTGTCTGCATTTGTCGTGCTGAGGAATCTGTTCAGTGCAGGGAGTTTGGGGAGGCAGGAGGCCCAGGGGGCCTTGAATTGCTGACCCTTTGGATAAAAAAGTGCCGGGGGACCTGTGGCACAGTCAGGTGAGGGACACTTGTGGACACAAAGAGCCAATGGCCCCAGACTCAGCCTCACATGAATTGTAAGGATATAAAAGCCCAGGGTCTCCTTTGCTTGGGGTCCCTGCTCAGAGACATCAGCTTGAGCTGTTGATCTCTCCCTTATTATTGCAGCAAAATTAAACTGCTTTAAGGATCAGGATGGCTGAGATGCTGCTATGGGGAGCCTGGGGCCAAGCCAGTGAGGACACCTGGAAGTGTGAGTGTGGGGACCTCGGTGCCTGCCCAGGTGGTGCAGGTGTGAATGCCAGAGTGGCAACCTAATAGTCAGGCAGGGAAGTTTCCTTAACAGGAACTTGTCTAAAACACACCAGTTTGGTGAAAATGTGGGGTTCTGGGAGTCCGTGTCAGGATGAATCAGACAGAGCCAGGAGAAAGCCCCGTAGGGCACAGAGGAAAGCACTTGCCCTGTTAACCTTGGCACTCTTGTCTCCTTGGCACTGTTGTTTCCTTTCCCCCTGTGAGAGAAGTTTTCTCTTCCTGGACTTTGCATTGTGTTTCCCTGAAAGGTTTCAGTCTCCCTCATGGAAATTATGCAAATGTCACTGTGCGCACGTAAAAAAATCTGACAATGGCACAGAAAGTACAGGACCAAAATAGGTTTCGTTAAATAAAAAAAAAAAGTCTATGTAGCAATGAGAGACCTAATTTCCCTGTTACATATTTGAATTATTAGGAGATAGTTCTGTTTATCAGTCTGCCAAAGTCTCCTTTAAAAAATGAACTATACGTTTTAAAAGGAAATGTGTACAAATTTAGTGACAATGATGAAGTAAAAAACCCTGGGATGTTAAAGCAGATTAATTTGCTGCCCCAGATCTTTAACAAATGAAGTAGTTAGGTTCATGTTGCAAAACAAGCTGACCTTCTAGCGGGGACCGGGCATGAAGCTTTTTGCCAAAGGTGAATGGTTTGGAAAACTGAGCGTGTGTGAAAAGGGAAACAGTGGAAACTATTCCATGCTTGGAGCGCACCTGGGCTCTGGAAAGCAGCTCTGTAAAAATGTCAGCCTCTGACTGAGTAGGTCTGTTTTCCACGTATGGCAGCAGACTGAGCCTGTTGCTGGCTCGTGTCCTGTGTGCAGGTTGTGCACACCATGGTCGAGGTATTGGTGTTGGGGCTTTGACTGCTTGGTGCTTCACAGCCAGCAGCACGGACAGCAGATGCTGCCCCAGCCCTGGCCGTAAGTGGAAATCTCCCTCTGCAGACTTTTCTTTACAGAGCTTTTCCTGCTTCACCCTTGCAGGTGTCTGCAGTGCCACTGGTCCTGGCAGAGTTCCTCTTTGGGGTGTTTTTGGAAAGCTGGGGCTCTGCAGTACGGACCTACCTAGAGGCCACCCTTGCCTTGTGAAGTGTGAGTGCCCCTTTGCCAGAGTGACAGGTTTCCCTTCTGTGTCACTCAAAAATTCCAGAAAGGAGGCACTTAGGTCTGGCAAAGCACAGCAATGCCACTGAGTCACTATAGCTTTTCCTAATGTTCTGCTGATGGCTTGAGGTCCTAAATTCTGACAGGAGCCGCCCACAAACATCTACTTGGATGTCAATATGTGTATTACACACTATTTTGTTTATACATCAATTTTCCATCAGACTTTAAGCTCATATAATAACTTCTGAAGTGGGAGAGGCAGGTATAAATGACCTGAAACTGAGTGTCCCTTATCTGACAGGGGGAGTTAATAATGTCAGTCTCTGAGGGAACTACAACAAGAAGCATAAATAGGAGCAGAACACTGTGTTCCTTCTTTGGTGTCTTGCCCTAATCCTGACACGTGAGCACCTACCAACACAAATAATGTTATCAGGTCAGAATCGCCAGCCAATAATAAATCAGCCCTGGCACTGGCAAGGCTCTCGCTGCTGTACAACAATGTGACCTCCAGCCAGGAAGAGACTTTATATTTGGGCAGAGATGCTTGCATTTGGTAAGAAGCATCTTGCACCAGTACTCGGGAGATTTATGTACAGGTCAGAAAGACAGAGATGTGGGAAGGTGTAAATTTATATGGAATCTGTCCAGATGATGTCCTCTTCCAGCTACCCAGAGCAGCTGCAAGGCCAGTGTGGGTTCCCAAACATGGAAGAAATGGGCAGACAGCAGGTGCTCAGAGGCATGTGGGTTATAGCTCAGAGTTGGACTTTACTGGTTCCAAAAGATTCCCTGCTGGCATAGCCTGGAAGGGTAAACCTCTCTGTGCAAATGTGTAACTTGAAATGCTTGAAATACTGAGCACAGGTGGGTAATGAAACCTGCTTTCAGAGTTACTGGCATTTCTGTCTGCAGAAAAGATTGTCTTCTCTTCTTAAAAACTACTTGAGAGCTCAGTGGAGAAACCTCCCAACATGAGGTTAGAATTCGCCTCCTTTGAAACGAGCTGGATTGGAGAAGCCGATTTCAGTATTCTTTTATTTATAGACTTCTTAATGGCAGTTTTGTTGCAACTGTGTTCCTATGTGCTATCAGCATCCATCAATGCATTTCAGATAGATCCCAAGCCAGCAGCTGTAGGGTTTTTCCATTCACTCCCCTGCATTTTCCAATTTTTTGGCAATTTCCTTTTTAATCCCAGGCAAAAAACTGTATCAAGAGTCATGAGGGGTGGATAAAGCACTAGCAAGAGTATCAAGGGATACTGTTTCTGTTGGAAAAGTAAGAAGTATTTGGTTCATATATTGGTTCTACTGGTTATATCCTTTGAAGTCGACAGCGAGGATCTACTGATCCTACTGCAAGATGAATTATTCCAAGGGATCCAGTACAAACATTCAGAGCTACTTATCTAGAAGAAGCAGACTCTCAAAACCAGAGACAAAATACCACATCTGATGCACATATTTACTCTTTGTGTACTCAGCACAAAGAGAAGGGGCAGGAGGGAGATGAGGTAGCTTCTATTTTATGCAATGAAATTGCATCTGACAAGACGGTGTATCTATTTGTGAACAGTGTAAATGAGTCTGAATCATCTGGGGAAATGAGTAAGAAGGGATCTGTGCTGTTAGACATAAACCTGATGGCAGAGGATATCCCCTGTACTTTCTGCACTGTACAGAGGAGGAAGCAAGGGCAGGTTGCACAAAGGCAGTGCCAAGCTGTCAGGATTTCCTCCCTGAACACTTCTGGTGAATGTGCAGAGCATCGTGTGTTACCCAGATACTGCATCAGTGCGTAAAAGACACAAGTACATTGGTGACAAAACAGGGGAATCATGGCTGTAAACCTGGGTGTGCAGAAGAAGTGCTTGAATTACGATTGCTTGTAAAACTTTCCTTAGTCTCCCTTCTGGAACTGAAGTACTGCTTTGATTCCCAGGGACACTTTAAATGCATGCTGCTGTCCTAGTTTGGGCAGGGCTGTATCCCCATCCCTGTGCAGATCATTCGCAGGTAGGTGCCATACGAAATCCGCATGGAACTGGTATTTTTTGGTGCCCTTGTGCATTCTCTAGTTTCTGTACGGCTTTGCTGTTGCACGGAACGTCTATAAACATAACCCACAGTCACCTTTTGTACTTTCTCATTTTCTTCCCAAACAAGAATGGTCTGGTCTGGACTTTGCAGTAATCTCTGATGTACAGGCAATCTATCTCCGGTGATGCAGGAAAGGAGCCACAGCCTCTGTCCTGCCTGGCAGGAGGAGGTGAGGGTTCTGCCCTATGTTTAAAGGCAGAAGTGCAAAACTTTGCACAGATCAAGGGACTCAACTATTCACTTTACACAGGCAGAGGCCTTTTGTGGTTTCAGGGCAGAATCATAACTAGAGCACCCAAAACAAAACCTGTGTTTCCATCAAGTAGGGGATGGCTGGGTGATGGACATGTCTTTTGCCTTGCAGTGCAGTGACTTGCAGCACTGCTGTCTGCATGTCCCACAGGAACGAGCTCTTTCAGCTGCTATCAAACTTTCAATCATATTGAAATTCATCCATGAATTTCATGGAGCCCAGCAGCAGAGAGCAAATCAGCACTGGAGACCTTTCTCACAGCGCTTTGCTAAATTATCTCAGAGATTTGTATGTGACGCCATACAGTTTCTCTGAAAGAATAATCAAAACTCTTTAAAGTGTTTAAGGAAAATATGGCAAGAATTTAAGCCTGGTGTTAGAAAAGTTGTTTGTATCATTCCTCAGAGAATTTATTTATAAACAACATTGTCGTACGTTAATTTCTTGTGCCCCCAGTCCTACCCGATCCTCTTTCTGTCTCTTGAAATGTTTAGATAGAAAATATAAATATATCTTATCATGCTTACTTATTGTCTGCCTCTTGCATTTACAAAGATGCAACCAGGTTTAAAGTTAAACTACAGCGCTAGTTTAAAAATGTGCTGTTTCAGGGACTCTTACGTAAAATGTTTGAGTTTTGGGTTCTGCTTGGACTTTATTTTTTCTTTCTCCAAATTTTTCATTGCCCTGTCATCAACATGGAAGAAAGACTTGTGATCAAAAAGAGATGTAGACCCAGCATATTTAGGTCAGTGACATCTCTGTGCTCAGATCCTAAATCCACACAGATGCAGGTGTGAGGGCTGGACAGTAGGCAAGAACTGCTTCAGGAAAGAGCTGCCTTAACCCTGGGATTGACTCAGCATTTGTAATACCTCCCTGTCCAATTCCACATCTTGTCTCTGGAAGACAGAATAATGTGCTGCTGAATGTGAGTAATGGTATTTGTATCTGGCTTGTGGTAACAAAAAACCCCAAACCAACAACCCTGAAAACCTTCAGGCCCTAAAAGCATTTAGAATTACACAAAAAATCCCCACCACAAATAACCAGAAACAACATCAAAAACAGCAACGAAGAACCAACAAAACCAAACAAAAACTTCCCAAGCCCCTCATTGCTGGGTCCTCCTGCTGATTACACTGAATCCAGTGCAAGGTGTTGCTGCTTCGAGGGACGCACAGGCGTTGTGACACTTCCCAGAGAGGTGACAAGCAGGGCAGCCTGTTTCCTTTCTGTGCTGATTGAGCAATCCCTCCTCTGCCATCATCGAGGCATTCCTTGCAGCAGTGTGTGCTGGTCCTCGTGCCCCTGGGAACTGCTTTCCCCACTGTTGGTGGCTGGGCTGGCATGTGTCTGTCCCCAGGGACAGTGACAGAGGCCAGGGGCTCTTTCCTCCCAGTAGGTGTTGGATGAACAGTGATCCAGTGCCTGTTTCTAGGTCTGTGCACAGCCCCACACTCCTACATCCCCTCTGTTGTCCGTCTGTCTGTAGATTTTTCCGTGATGTGCCTGTATTTTGGCAGTTTCATTTGATTCTTGCAGTCTGAAACCCAAGGTTCATACATCAAAGGGGGACCCCACCCCCGGCTGAGGGGTTATGGCCATACATGGTATTTAGATTTATAAACCGAGCAAAACTGCTGCTATTTTAAGAAGATGCTGCCAGAAGTCTGGCTCTGGCCCCTGGAACTAGGTCTAAATAATAATTTTTAGATGTTCCACAGTGGTGACTCTATCACCCTCCAGCAGATTCTCTGCACTGCAGCAATAGGGACTCCAGACAAATGCAATGGCACTGCACTGCTTTATGTTAGTCCTAAATACTCAATAAGAGTTAAAAAGTTAAGATGGCTTAAATAATAAGTAAAAGGGGACTTGATTTGGGGAGGAAAGTGGGAATTATTCACCTTGTAGTCTTTTGCGCTTTTGGAAGTCACATTTCAGCCTTTGCTCTGCAACCACAAATGCTACAGACATGTTTTAAAAAGAAAATTGAATTAGTTTTATTTTAAACACCAGCTCCAATAACTTATAGCTCTCATAAAGCAGAAAGGACACCAGAGAAAAAAATGCTGCCCAAGCGCAATGTGCTTTTGATCTACATCTTGTTCTAAGTCTTAAACTTTCACTTTCCATTTTCCTTGCCTGAACCTTGTCGAATAATCTCTCTACAGCGCATTACTAAATAGCCAGTTAATTAGCATGTCCTGATTGTTTTCTGCCAATGCTCTGGTAGCAGCAAGGAGTTGTTTCCTCACTGCCCTGCTTTTACTGCTTGGCTCAGGGAGCTGTGTCAGGAGGATGTGTCAGTGCCAGCGCACCGACACCACAGCTGTGCACGATGACATCTCCCAGTGAATCAAAAGGGAAAGGCAGATTTCAATCTGTGTATCCTGGGCTGCAGCAGTGACTGCCACGGAAAGTATTAAGAAGTGGCATAATGAGCAGAGTGTGTAGGAGTGCTGGGTGTAAGTGGGGCTTCCCTAAAAAAAGCCTTGTGCTGCTGACAGTTGTTCGAGTAGGTCTTAAATCGACAGAGGGAGGACAAAGGCTGCACCTCCGGCTTTTTGGGCTGGTTTGTGTGAGTGGCAGATCAAACAAGCAAGGGAGCATCAGGTTTCTGTTTCTAACTCAAACGTTCCTTTTGGTTTTGTGCAGAATGATGTGTGAGCAGTGAAGGGCGCACCTCTCTACAGCGTGTTCGGTGGTGGGGACTGGGTGTGAGTGCTGTTGGCTGGAAGCGTGGGAATGTGCACAGGTACCGCGGTGTAAATAACCCCTTCATGCCCGGGGAAACGCTCAGGTAGAGTGTAAGCACTTGTTCAGCAGCCTGGCGTGGCTCTGGGCTCCAGGGGTTATCAAAGCCCGGCCAGCGGGTCGGGCTGCAGGAGGGGTGAACACAGGTGAGCACCGAACACCGTTCAGAGTCCCTCCTCAGCCTTCCACAAGAGGGGAAGTGATGGACAGCTTTGCCACCGAGCCCTGCCACCCGTTCTCGCACCAACCCACCAGAGGCGCCGCCGTGGAAGGAGATGCAGGAGCCTTTTCTGTGCCAGGAATGCCGGAGCTGGCATCCTGCTGGGGGTGAGGACATGTGGGCGAGAGGGTAGCATTGCAACACCCTAAATATAGATGGGAATTCCCCAGCTACGCTGCTGTGGAACTGCATTCTAGTCTCTGACAATAGGGCATGATTTTCAGACTGCATTTTTGCAGCGTAGTGCTGGGTTTGACTCTTTTCAAAGTGCCTTGTTCTGTGCTCTTCGGGCCCTGGCTGTGCAAGCAGCATTGCCATAGTATAGAAACACATCCCTGACATAAAGCTGGGCAAGTACTGTCATGTTAGAGTGCATGTCCTTGTCTGTGATGTTAAATATGCTTGTCCCGGACTCCTGCAGTGATAATTCAAAAAGAGAAGTTTTAATCACACTGATTCTTTTGCCCTTTGTGGATGGCTGCATGACGAAGCTCCCATGTCCTGGTTACAAACTCAGCAAAAGTCTTGAGAAACTTTTCAGTTTTGCTTTAACCTGTTCCTAGATCCTACATCTCAGCTGATCCCTGTGTCTTAGGGGGCACAAACCTCTGCTCATTGCCTTCATCAGCACAGCTGAAGGGAGCAAAGACAAGATGATCCCTCTCTCTTTGTGCTGTGGCAGCAAACTGCTGCTTGGAGATTTGTTGCAAGCAGGCCATCAGCTCTAGTAATCACTCAGCCTAATTCGTGGGTTTCTTTTCTTTTTTTCTTTTTTTTTTTTTTTTTTTACAATCTAGCCAGTCGTATCTTAAAGCTGTTGATACTTTCGACCTCTGGATGATCCAGAGTGCAGTTACAGAGTGTGCGAGGATGTGTTCCCTCTTGTTTGTTTTAGATCTGCCTCCCAGCAGATGCAGTTGGGTGCCAGACATTTCCCGCATTGTGTGAAGCAGGGAGGATTTGTTTTGTCGATTTTTTTTTAAACTCCTCTGCAGTATTTTCAAAATTATAAACAGGCCCCTCTGCCACCTCTTTTTCTTAGCTTAAAATATTTAAAAAGTCAAAACTGGCTGTTGGGGAACGAGGTGTGAAATCCCTCTTAAGGACAGACCCCCTGTCTGCTCCCAGAGCAGCGTGGAGATGAACATGGGTCTGATTTCACAATCTGGGACTTTCTGCTCATCGTCCTGTTCCCATGGGCTTTTCTGTGGGAAACAAATCTCTGAGAGGGAAAGTTGTCCACTGTGGTAATGGGATTTCTCTTAACCGCTGGCTGCTGAAGGCAGCTGGAGCATGGGGAAGCTAAAATTGCTTTTGAAGGCTTTCTGATGACCTCTGGGGATTTCGTACGTCTCTCTATTTTCCATCTCCTCCCAGTAACGTATGGCAATAAAAAAAGATCTAGTGTTAGGAAATTGCTTTGGAGTTAGTTGGGTTTTTCCAAGTGATTCCTGAATGTTTGTGTTCCTGGAACCTTACTCTATATGAAAGCCCATTTTAGCTTAATGTATTTCCCTGAATAGGCTAAACTAAGTAAGGAAATGACAGCTGGGTACCAGCACCTGAATATCTCTATCCTGGGCCGAATACTCTGGCTTATTTTATTCCACATTAACTATTCCAGCAAGTTCTCCAATGAAAAAAAATGTTTAGTGGAACTGTGGAAAGAATTAAACCCTTCTTTTTTCCCCAGTAAACCAAGGCATCACTGTAACCTCATTGAATTGCTTCATATTTTCCCAGACTAAGGGACAAAGGGGATATTTTGGATAGAAAATTCTGTCACGCTGATGTTTATAAATGCCAGTCTTTACACCAAACTCCTCTTTTTAGCACAATCTTATACTCTGTTTGAAAGGCCTCATTTGAGTTTGAGGAGCAAGAAAGATACAGCAACAACTTATCTTTTTGTAACAAAAGTGTGCCAGCCTTGTTGTAGGGCAGAGCGGAGTCAAAGCCAAGGCGTATTTTGTTCTTTCTTGATGTGTGTCCCCAAAATGAGGTTTCTCATCTCCATTTCCCACATACCCAGGCAGCTGAAACATCTTTGTGTCACTCACCTTTTCCCCAGACTAATTACTAAACGTGGCCACCATTTCTCATGCACAGCTTCTCAGCAAGTACCTTTTTGGAAGCAAACCCACAAATCTGCAGAGCTGGAAAGCTGATGTTGGCTGGTACAGCAGGTGGAGTAGAGGGAAAAGCTTTTTGATAGCCTGGGGCTGCTCCAGGACAGCAGGAAAGGTGCCTCTGCTGCTGAGGCTGCCCCATCACCACCCCACACTGCTTGTGAAAATGTGGCAAACTCTTCTCCAAGAGGTAAAGTTTTAAGTGACAACTTTGACTGCAGTCTGGACATGTGCCTAATTAACACAAAATTAATGGCCCAGAACCTAGTACAACAGTTGTGCTTAATGTTGCAGAAAAAAACTCTCCCTTTTATGTCCAGGGTAATACTTGTTTTCCTAAAACAGAGTTGGTTATTCTTGAATATCAAAGGATTGTAAGCATAAGTGTAATGTATAGATTTATATTGGTTTAGTTTCTTGTGCCCTTTGTTGAGCCTTTCCTAACATCCAGTATTGCATTGTTTCTTTTTTTTTTTTTTTGTCTTTACAGCTTTCATTTTTAAAATAAATAAATAAACAACTCCCTCTTCAGTGTGTTTAGCTGCATTCTTACAAAATCCCTGTGCAGATGCTCAGATGGAGCAATGAGAAAAGATAAAGTTAATGCTTCTGTGGCTGAATACTTGATTTGCATTTCAGGCTTTTCTGAAAGGCTAATCTTGAGGGGAATATCTATTTATTCAAAAGAGTTGCTGTCTCATATATGCTTTATTTTAGTATTAATGAGCACTTGTGTTTTAAACACATTCTTCACAGACTGTAACTCCTCTCCAAGCACTAGCTGATAGAGAGATGTATATGGTCAGTCTTTGAAGTGAATGCTCTGGGTAGAATGCTCTGTCTTCCCAAGGGTCTTCCCTGAAGGAAGTTATTAATTAATAGCTAGGTATTAATTAATAACTTGCTATTAATTAATAGCTACCTATTAATTAATAACTTGGATTAATAACATAGCACCAGTCAGAAAGAAAAATGCTTTAAACCACCTCCAGTGTGCTCTGGTATCTTTCATGTAACTCACTGTGCTTTATTTTGTGTCTAAATCAAGAGCTGTACCTGTTAGCCTTTTGTGTCAGAGACATTTTACAAGGGCATGTAGTGACAAGGGAGAATGGCTTTGAACTGAAAGGGAATAGAAATTACTGTGAGGGTGGGCAGGCCCTGGCACAGGGTGCCCAGAGCATCTGTGGCTGCCCCTGGATCCCTGGCAGTCCCCAAGGCCAGGCTGGACAGGTTTTGGAGCAGCCAGGGACAGTGGAAGGTGTCCCTGCCCATGGCAGGGGGTGGGAATGAGGTGATCCTTATGGTCCCAACCCAAACCATTCTATGATTTTATGACAAATGAAGGACATTCTTGAAGCTGAGACCTTCCAGCAGAGCTGTAGGTCTTGGAGCACTTGATCCTCACCCTGGAAAAAAGCAAGTGGGCATTACTGTAGGTGTGACGTGATTGAAGAGCTGCTGAGCTTCCAACACCAGTTTCAGACAAAACCTGGCTTCTTGTGAAAGGTTAATGGGAAAAATAAATGCTGTCTGTGTGAGGAATCTATTTTGGAAAGCACCAGATGCTCCTCCCGGGAGGAAGGTGTCTGTCGCTGTGGTTAATGGAAGGAAAGTTGTGCTGCAGCTCAAGATGTGCCCATTAGCAGCTGCCCTCATTTGGTGATACGGAAAAGTTACATTTCAAAGGTATTTCAAACCAGAAACCTGGCTCCAAGGTCATCTCACAGATATTTTCTGTCCGACAGATCCAGTTCTTAGTGGCCAAGGACAGATTGGGTTCTTTCTACATAAAAGGATGACAGAGGGAAAAATATATCTGATATTGCTGACTTCATTTACTCCCGCCAAGGGGAAAATGTGGGTGAAAAGGATTGCCTGAATTTTGTAATACTGCAGCTATGGCAGTAAATAGAAACGGTAGCTGGGGAAGATTGCAAGAGTAGAAATCATTATCATCAGTCTTCAGGCTCTGGGTAGGGAAATAATCTGCTATGTCAGCTTATCTGAGTCCTTTGGCATTCCTGGAACTGCATCAGGGATCAATCACAGTGCTGCCTTGCCTCATCCCCATTCTCAAGTAGTGCATCCCTGCCTCTTTGGGAGAGACTGAAGTAGGAAATGTGGGTTAGTTAGGAACACACATGTGCTCTAAATAAAATTTCCTTGAAACTTGAGCAAATTTAGGTGCGAGTTGAAGCTGTTCAAGCAAGAGCAGTTAAAGTCCTTGCTTTAATCAGAACTGCTTGGCCCCAGTCAAAATGTAACTGCAGTCAATAATAGCATCAGCTTCAGCTGCTGCTGCTGCTGCCAGTAAAACACTTTCTGTGTTACAAGTAGTGCCTCAGAGGGGCAGGAGATTTATAAACTCCACAGGAAGAAAGATGCAGCAACACAGAAAGTCAGAACTAGCCCTCATCTCAAATATACTGGATCCTTGAGTAAATCAGTATGATCCTAACTAGTTTGGGAAGGTATCACTGCTTGGTGAAAGCAGGAAAAAAAAGCTGGCTACTTTAATCACTTAAAATGGTCTCCTGGCAGCAATTTGTATTTTCTGATATTTTCCTTATAAAATCAATACACTGGGGGCAGTGTTTCCTATTCCAAAACAGCATGCGTTTTACTTGTTCTGGAAACTGTATTCGTCATCAGAAAGCCACTAAATAAATGAAGATGTACTGCTGGAAGACATGAATTTGCACCAGTGCTTTTCCAGCTCTGTTTGGAGGCCAGGTAGGCTGCTTTTGGAAAAGGATGGTGATGTTCTGAAGCAGCTTTGTCCATTGACACTTCTGCCCATTTGTATTGCACCAGGGACTCAGATCAGGTCTTGTTACAAATGTGCTATAATTATTTCCACACCATAATTGAACCTTGTACCTCCTGACCAGACTGCTAGGCATCAGTAGGTGCTCAGGTGATCTGTAACATGAAATTATTTATTGGATGCTAAACCTGCCAACTGGCCTTTCTCTTTCTTAATGAATGACCTGAGCTGCCCCTTCCCTGTTTGGACATCACCACATTCACAGCTTTGCTGGTGATATCCTCCATTTCAGCTGCTCCTATGGTCTGTAAATCTCCCCTGAGGTGCTGCTCTATGGCCAGTCTGGCTGGGTTATCAAAGAAGGAGGGGCAGAAAATCAATAGTGCCATTTCTAGGTGGATGACATTCCATGTGAAGATGTACCAAAGCAAGGTGGAGGTGGAGTCTAAAGGATGACAAAGTGGTGATGAGGGACTTGAACCTCAACGTCAGCCAGCCACACCTTCCTGTACCTCAGGCCATGTCTCATCAGTGTGTCCTCTCTTCCCCATCACACTTGTTTAACATCTGAGTGGCTGCAGACTGTTGGGTCAGTGATCTGATTCTGTGGAAAACAAATCCACCAAAAAAAGAACAGTTTCCTGCCTGACCAGCTTGCTCATCCAGCTCCGCAGCAGCTTCACAGCTGCTAAATCAGATGCAAGGGCAGTGAGGGACAGGCAGGGAGCCGGGCAGAGTGACAATGACTGTCCAGCTTCTCAGGAAAGCAACTGCTCCTGGTGCGTCAGACCACAGCGTAACACAAGGGGCACAGCCTTCATTTGTCTGAGCAGAATTCCCTGAATCCGTGCAGCTAGCAACACCCAATGGAAAGCTGGCTGGAGAGTGCTGATGCTTTCCCAGCACAGGCATATCCTGTGTCCTCTCAGTCCCCCGGTGCGGTGTGACTGGGGAGGATGTGACCAAGCAGCTGTCACCCAGCCGGTGATGTCACTCCAGGCCCTTTGATTCACATGTTAACAGCATGTTGAGACTTTAAAAAGCTGCCTCAAAGTGGCCGGGTTTGGTAAACTGCTATTAAAATAACCCTGTGTATTCATTTGTGGTTATGTCAGTTCTGCAAGTGACTTGTTCCACAAAAAAAGTAATTTGTGCTGCACTGAGTCCCACAGGCACAAGCTATGCTTTGTTGTGAGTAAAGCAGCAAGGCAGCTGCATTATTTCTACCCCTGGGGAGTGCAAGCTCCCCTTGATCTGAAGAGGGGAATATTTCCTATCCGCTGGCAATCTGCTGTCAGCTACACCACGCTTCCTTAGTGACAGTTCTTCCACGCTCCTCTGTTGTCTGTGGCACTGAGACCCCATGCAAACCCTGCAGGTGATACTTTCTTTGCTTGTAAATAGTACTTTGTTCCCCTCATGTTTGTTTGTTTCTGGTGGCATCGATTCCTGATCCTCTGGCTGTCACCAGCAGTACCTGCCTGAGCCCAGCCCTCCCCCTGGGCAGCTGCAGGGCAATGTTCCACCATCCTACACTTACTCAGAGGAGCTGCTGCTGGTTTTGGTCATTATTTCCTAACTTGTTGCCTTGTTAATGACTGACATCATCGCTAGTCACTTACTATTTCCTAGTGGAAAACATGTTCCACAGGGACTCCTCTCCGAGTCCTTGTTATTTCTACCTGTTCCTGTGGGAACAGGAGGTGACTCCTGTCCTGAGCCTGACCCTGAAACCTTCACTCAGTGGTGATGCACGGGGCTGAAGCAAATGCTTGGCAGGTTGTTCCCCTCACTAGTTGCCAGCCATCCTCTGCAACATCCTGTTCTGGCCATGCTGCCAGCCACATGGCTGGCTTGGTGGCAATGCTCTGTCTTCCCTAGGGAAGCCACTTCCCCTGCCAGGGGTGCTTCTCTTCATTCCCAGTACTCCTGTAATCCAGCTAGGCTGCTGGGCTGGAGTCATATTCCTGTTCTAAAAGTGTACCAGTGACTGCTGCAAGGGGGTTTCAGAGACTGACCATCCTCTGAGGTTTCTAGGCGCTATTGTTAGGAGCTGGCTATTATAAGCTGATCATGGGTAGAATCCCTGCTTTGCTTTTTCAGTTATATTGCATTAACTGACATTTTCTGTATGTTTTAAATTGGTATAATTGCCCCTCACAAAGCTGAGGATTTGTATTTAATATTTCTTAATATACCATTCTAGCTCTTATGTACATCCCTTAACTAACAATCAATGATTTGATATCCCTATCTCTATCACAGAGTGAGGCCGGGGGGGTTGAACCAGGGATGTCCAGCTCCCTGTCCAGCTCAGAGGAGGCTGGAGAAGGGCTCTGGGTATCCCTGTATGCAGCACTGGTGCTCAGCTGGTCAGTACTGAGCTGGTTTTCCCTCTGCAGACTCTTAACTCTGCACAGGGCAGTTCTGTGCTTGCTGGGGTTGTTTGGCACCAGATCCAACACCAAATGCTCAAACCCTTGATGAGCACCATAAAAATAGACTTTGCTCAAGTAGGCTTTACGTAATAATTAGTCTGGGTTAAATACAGCAGGCATGTTGCAGGACAGGTGTATTAGCCAGGATGTGGGCTGCAAATCATGCAGTTGCTGCTTGCTGCTCCTTGTGACACTAGGCATTGTCATTAGTTTGTTGCCCTGAAAAATGTTTGGCTCTCTCACAGGAATGAAATTACTGAAAGAGATTAACTGTCATGTCCAATAGAGCTGATGAAGAAACATATTTCTTCCTATTCCAGCCATGAAAAGGAAAGGCAGGTGAAAGCCACTTTCAGGAGGTTCTCTCAAAATTAGCAACCTTGAGAAAAAAAGAAATGCAAAGGCATTTGCTGAAGTTCTTGCATGTGAGGTGCAGGTACCTTCTCCAAAAGTTACAGGGCAGGAGCAGACCAATTGACCTTTCAGTATGCAAAGGCTGCTTGTTTCAGAGCACAGTGGCATTTATACCACTGTGACTTTTTTGTGTTTTTATAAGGAAACATACAAAAGGAGAAATTGTTTACAGGCGTGTTTGTCTTTCAGAACTCACTTCAGAAAAATTGTGGGCTCTCGTATTTCCTCAAACAGCTACAAGACAGCCACCTAGCCCCTTGTTACAGCCAGCACTTTGTGTTTCCCTCTAAAAAAAACGTGAAACCAAGAGCCTTTATTGGGAATATCCTGTATATTTGCAGTAGTGAGCTATGCATTCACACAGGCATAGTTGGAATGTGTGTAATCCCCAAGGCACGGCAGAGGGATGGTGTCATTGTCACTGCACCCTGCCCTCTGCAGAGCTCGGTCACTCTCTGCTCCTGAGCTCATGGCTGGCCGCTCCCTCAGCTCTCCGCTGGGACACATTTATCATAAACGCACATTTATCGGGCATTTTCCTCCCGAAGGGCTGCTGCTGCCAAGCAAGCTGACCTCTCCTTTGTAAACAGCAGGACGCTGCTCCGAAAGCCAGCAGCCTGCATGAGCGGCAAGAGACGAAAATGACATCTCTGGAGCCAGCCCACAGCGGGTATCAGGGACAGCAAACAGCGGGAGCCAAGCCCAGGAGACAGCTCAGCTGTACCAACAGCCATGCCCGGCTGGGCAGGGCAGCCACACCCGGCACAGTGCCCTGCCCACAGCGGGCAGCCTGCCCAGCCCTGCAGGTGCCACCACTGGGATGGCCCCAGGGACCCTGGGCACGGCTGTCCCCAGCGCCCCTCTGCCTCCCAGGCTCAGCCCCACCGCCCCAGAGAACCCGGCTGTCGGAGTTTGGAATTATGAGAAATATTTCTTTGCATGTTTAAGACATTTTAAGATCTCTGACAAACAGTGTTTTTAACCTTTGTTCATGGAGAAAGGGGTTTCAGGCTCTGGAATGAAGCAGAGTTTTCAAGAGTGTGTATTAGATAGTAGAATAGTGTGTAGTTTTATCACAGGGTGAGAATTTTAGATATATGGGGGTTTTTAGGATGGCAGACAGGTGAAGACAAAATGGAGGAACCACATGGCTTCTGGGTTTCTTCTTCCTCATCTGCCTCCATGTTCTGCTGTGAGGTGGCACATTATAGTTGGCTTAGAGTAGAGCCTAACCTTCTAACATAGAAAATTGTTATTGGAGCAGTATTATAAATACTGATTACGTGGATTGTAGTATAAATATCCACGCCACCCTGAGGGTGGGGGCGTTAAGCATTTGGCAGTTAGCATTAAGCATTTAGTAGTTGAGTATTTGGGTTTTTTGAGGTTTGTGCCTTGAACTGACCTGCAATGAAGAGCTCTGCAGGGCAAGAGAAGAATGTAATGATAAGAAATAATAAACTATGAAGAAAACGCAAGAAGAAAAGCCTCACAACCAGTTCTTCAAACTCTCTGGCTGAGGAAAACAAAACTTTGCATTCTCGAGTCAGTGGTAAACAGCCGATCAGCAGAGAAACACAGAAATATTTTTTTATAATCCTGAGACCCGGTAATCCCAGGGGCCTTTAAAAGCAATGGTCAAATCAAGAGGGTGCCAGCACCGCCCCTTTGCTGTGCTCCTGCTCTTTCCATTTCCCTTGGACACCCCCAAAGGCAAAGGCACACACCAGCTCACTAAGCTGCCCGCTCTGCTCCTGAGTGTCTGTTCCATACTGGACAGACGACTTTCCCGAGCACTGGTAAAAACCATAACAGTGTCCCCTGGAAGCCCAAAGGCAGGCTCCCATCCAAAAAGCCACCGAGCTGCTCCCTAGTCTAAATCTGTTACACAGAAACGCAACTTATTCCATGAGATCCCAAGTGGGAAAACTGGCTGGGGAATATAAGTACTAATTTATGTCAATTAGATTATCTTGAATGGAATATTTAATATTTTTAATGGAACATTTTTTAATTGCTGCTCATGGGTACTTTGTAGCTGTTGGAAACTCTGATCTAAACGATTACTTCAGTGAAAGATTGCCAAAGGACTCACATTTGAAACTCCTACGTAGGCTAACAGTGGGACTGTTTTCCCTGGGCTGACCAGCCCTTGTTTTGCAGTCGGGGCACTCAGGGTAATGCCAATTAGCACAGATAGAGAACTCCATGAGACAAATTGCTGAGGGTGTTTGTTCACCACAAATCCAACTGTGGAGCCTCCTACGAAGCAGTCTGAGCTGATGGGCTCTCATGGACAGTACAGGAATCTTCAGAAAAGGACAGCTCCATAATTGTGTCAGGGCCCTGCGGGCACTGATGGGTTTAACTGCCCTGACCAGTCCCTTCTGAACCCTCCACCTGCTGCCCACTGGAGGGGGCTCTGTTTAAGCTTAGCCTTGAGATGCCCCTGCTTCCCCTGAATGTTGTTGTAGGTGCAGCCTCCCACACAGCTCTTGCTCCTCGATGGCTCAATCCCCTTTGATGCAGGTAGGTCTGTCCCCAGCCCTGTTTCTGGCCCTTCTTTCGGCTACACCTTGCATTGATGTAGAAGCCTTGCTGCTCCCTGGCACATGTTAGCTGTGCCACCTGAAGAAGCTGAATTTAGGATGCTGTCCCAGCTTCTGACCAGTTTTTCCCTCTGGAACCACAGTAAGTTAAATCTGGACCAAAAAAAAAAAAAACCAAACCGAAACCCATGAAGATCCTAGAACTATTTCTAAAGGTCATGTTTCTTCTCTAAGTTGCCAAATTATGAAGTCTCATCCAAGAAACCTTTCCACACACATACATGCATGCTTATACAGCCCTTTAAACCATCATTAGTGTCCCCTTTTCCAAAGTGAGAGCTGCAATTTCAAGCAGAGAAGGAGATTGATTGTATTTATAGTCTGGTTTTATCTTTCAGCCACAATACACGAATCCACGGAGCAAGATCCCTGCACTGCCGTTTGTTTACTGCAGGGCATTGCTTTCCCATTGTCCTGGGGTGGTGAATCATCCTCGCTGCTGAGCTCGCCCTGCTCTCAGAGGCCCTCTCCAGTCTTTGCACCACAGAGCACTTGAGGAGGGTCAGCAGCCTCGGGGCTGTGCTTTGGAAGGTTAATTTACACATTGCCTCTTGGCAGCACGGAGGACTCTCCTTCAGCTTGCCCTGTGCTGCGGTGTCAGGGCAAGCCCTTCAAAACCCAAACTGTTGCTGGATGCAGTCAATTGAAACTCCTGACCTAGTTTCCCAAAATCATATGGTAGACTTAAAAAAATCCAATTTACTGCATTTCTAAATGATTGTGTAGTCTTTGCATCAAGTTCTGCTTGAGGAATTGATAGAGATACTCCCGTTGCAATTTTGAATTCCTCTTCATTGCCATAAAGGTGAGAGGTGTATTTTTTTGTGATACACGAGCAGGGAAACTGCTTGCCTCTAGCAGCTAAGAAAAACACCAGCTATCGTGGCACTGTGGTTTAAAAAGAGTGATATGTGGATAGTTAGAAGTTGATGTTGTTGCAGATTTGCTGGGGTGTGTCAGCAATTCCAGCTCCTCAGATCTATGCACAGTTTCCAGGTGTGCTGGGACAGCATGGTCTGACAGTGACTTGCTTGGGATCAGTCTGGGCTCTCTGTGTGGCTGGAGGCAGCACCCAGGTGCTGGGGTGCCCTCCTGCAGATGCCCACTTACTGCTCAGCTTTTTGCATGTTCCCTATCAATGCTAGGCTTGTTCACACATTTGTCCAGGTTCTGTGCTCCTTTGCAACTATTCACTGAGATCTTTCTTATTTTCTGCCTTGGCAGCTCAGCCTGTATCCCAAATGGTGAATGTGGGCAGGAGCAATTTTATAACCTGATGGAAGCTGAAAAAAGGGACAGTGCTCTGGTCAGCTGCAGAGCAGCACCCACAGCTCAGCCTGCAGGCTCCCCATTCTGTCACCTTACTGTCCCCATGCCAGTCCTGTCCCTGGCTTCCTGGTGTGTTTGGCTGTGGGCAGCCTGGTGGGACTGGGGGTGTGTGAACATGGACGGACTGTGGGGGAAGGAGCAGTTTATTATTTGTTGCCATTGGATACTGATACCAGAGTACCAATTTTAGCTGCAGCTGTAAGGCTGCCAGGGGTACAGAACCAGCATCTCTTAAAGCAGTCGTTGGGGTTTTATTTCCACAGGAAGTGTTCATAGCAATATCTCGGGTTGCAGCACTCCCAGTGTGCCTGTAGTACCTGGTTTTCTGGTGAAGCTTCCTCCTAAAAGTTGGGAAAACAGATTAAAAATGGCAAATTTTAAAATTTGCAAAAATTTTTTTAAAATTTCCAAAATTCAGCAATTGGAATGAACGTTGTGTGTTGAATTTTACTCCAAAGATGTTAATTTATTTCTTTTTCTGTTGGTACACCAGGTTGTTCTGCTGCTCAGCTTGACCCTGGAGCCAGGCCTGTCTGTGCTGCAGACAGACTGTGCCAGGGACTCAGCATGGCTTGGTTGCTTTGCCAGCCCAGTGGCTCACTCTGTGGCAGCTGCAGAGCTGCCTCCATGGCCTTCCTGATGCTCAGTACCCATGAGTCAGACTTTAAAAATACCCTGGGGCAGCCTCACACAGGGATGCCAGGCCTAACAGCCCCACTTAATTTCCTCTACATCCTGTGCTATAAGTAGTTCAGGCACCTGCTGAAACTAGAAATCTTTTTTTTCCTTAAAACCAGACACCAGCAGTGGTTAATTACATCCCAAATTGGCACAGCCAAGTCTTCATGGAATTATTCCTGCCCCAGGTCTGAGTCTTTAATAGGTATACTTCTGGCTATTTTTATTATTTTGTTATATTACAAAAGCAATTATCAGCCCAAATCTGTTTTCTCTTGTTAATAAAAACCCCTCTGTTGCAGGAAATTATTGGGATGAGTTTTTCCTGTGCTTTCATTATGTGAACTTATGGAGCTGCATGACCTCACAGCCACAGCCACCTGTGGCAAGGTGGGGACTGCACCAAATTAATTTCTGTGCACAGAGCCAGTATAATTGACATGTATATCTGTGGGTATGTATGCACTGCACGCTACACATAGAATCCTCATGTAATCATAGACTGGTTTGGGTTGGAAGAGGCCCTAAAGATGATCCAGCCCCCCTGCCATAAGTGGGAAACCTTCCACTATCCCAGGCTGCTCAAAGCCCTGTCCAGCCTGGCCTTGAACAATTCCAGGGATGAGGCAGCCACAGCTTCTCTGGGCTACCTAATCCAGTGCCTCTCCACCCTCACAGGGAAGACACTTCCCCCTGATATCTAATTTAATCTACTCTGTTGGAATCTAGTCCCCTTTTTCCTGTCACTCCATGCTCTTGTGAGAAGTCCCTGTCCATCTTTCTTGTAGGCTCCTCTTCTGCAATGCATCTATACAGACCTCAAGGAGTTGCTTTTGGATGTGTAATTGAAGTAGAAAATACCACAGTTAGAATTTTCTTGATAAAGAAAAGAAATTTTCTTGGACTAGTGGAGTGTTATAGAAGTGACTGCTGCGGATATACGTGAAAAAAGCAATTAAAGCTGTGAACTGAGCATTGGAGTCAAAATAGCTGGAGCCAGGACCTAAACAGACCTGAAATGCAGATGCCATAAAGCTAACTAGAGACTGGTTTGGGGAAAAAATAGTCTATGGAATAACAATGACCAGTAACTTCCCCCCGGGCAACTGCCTTTACTGTACTATCACCTCATCCGACTTCACACAGGTTTTGTGATGCTAAATCCTTTCTGAAGCAGAGATCTCAGGCAGGAGCAAGTGCAGTGCTGTGGGTGCCTGTGTTCCCAGTGGCATCCTGTGAGCAACAGCAGCACTGCGGTTCTGTTTGATCTGGCACCATGGGCAGCTGAATGCGTGCCTTGCGTGTTTTAGGGATTGGCTTCACAGACAGAGGTGCTGGGATGGAGGATGTGGTTGAACATGTCTCCCTGTTAAGCTTTCAAGCTCTGAAGGTTTTTATTCTGTTGATAAAATGCAAACAAACTCAATTCATAGATTAAGAACCAACTACTTTAAAATCAGCCCTATTAAGATCTCACCCAGTACCCACAGTCCCCATACTCTGGAGTCCAGGGCCAGACAGTGTGTGTCTGTGTGTGCAACACAAATCAGGCAACAAAAGAAGCTTTATATCAAAATAGTTTATTTAAAACAATAAAACTTCACTGAAGCTTGCTGTCTTCAAGACAGAATTATGACTTTGCAGCATTCAACACAATCATAATCTACATATAAATATAATACCATACAGCTCCTGTTCGCCTTGGCCAAGTTCTGCCCCCAGTCTGGCCCCACACAACCCTGCTGACACAACCCAGCCCTGCATACTTTAGCTGCAGAACCTGTTCCTCTGGGAACTGAGTTATTCTATCCCTTCCTCCCCTCACAGTGCTGTTTCTGTGAGGAGGTTGCACAGAAACCCAGCACAGCTCTTGGCAGCTCGAGGCAGTAACAGAACCGGTGTGAGCACACCGAGCCACTGAAAACAGCAACGCTGGGGGATGTTTAGGAAAAATAAATAGGCAACCAATTGCTCAAGCTCCCAGCAGCACCCAAATGCAGAGAGCAGCTCCTGTTCACAAGAAGGAAGCTCTGTCTGGACCTGCCGTGTCGCTCCTGGGCCGTGACAGAAGGGCTCCTGCACAGCCACCTCCTGCTGCAGCACCGGCAGAGAAGGGCAGTGCCAGCAGCTGCCTGGCAGCTCCTGCCATCTCCCCTGAACACCCTCCAACAGCGTCACTCGGGGCCATCAGCTCCGCACCCAAGTCAGTATTTGTCCTTGCACCGTGGCACAGACAGAGTGTCAGTGCCTTTCGGGTCAGGATGCTGCTCACGAGTTGTGGCTTGGCTGCCTCGCCAGCTCAGAGGCTGCTTCTGCCTCCTCTCCCTCACTCATGTGCCCTGGGCTGCTCTGCTGATAGGGGTCTTCTTGCACAGTTCCTGGTAGAATTGGGACTCCAAAAACCGCGGGTAGGAGTTGTTCTCCATTAAGCTGTAAACTCTCTTCTGCGCTGCGCTGAAGCAGGTGTGGGTGGCGTCCTGGATGTTCTGAGCGATCAGGTTCTTGGTCTGGAAGTCTATGTTTATCTGAAACATAGAAAGAGGGACATTACTTCTGAGAACAGAATTCAGGCAAGTGTAATGCACAGTACAACTTCTGAAGAGGTGAGAAAGGGCAGGACCCCATTCATTACTACAGGGTCAAATCACTGGAGAATTTTCTTTAGGAATATTCTTCGTTTGCACAAAACCAAAACTAATTCAGATAGGTCTTTTCTCAGTTAAAAAGGAAATTCTCTGCAATACTGCTTGTGCCATTTTCCAGTTTGGTGAAAAGGCAGTTGTATTCAGACATTAACAGTGAGGTTATGTACAATGCAGTTTGACATCTGTATCTTGAGCTCAAAGAAATAACAGCTGTAGAAACTCAGAACAGAGCATTTATGCTTAAGCAGCTTTTCTTTACCTCTTTGGGAGCCTCCTTTTCAATGAAGTCATTGTAGATTTTCTTTGCTTTCGATGTCAGCTTTTGGGGTGATTTTGTTTTCTTGAAGTCCTCGCAGGCCAACCAGAACTCGATGTTCTCTTCACAAAACTCAGACTTCAAAAAAGCTCGGAAGGCAGCTAGACCATCTAAGGAAAAAAAAAAGATACACACCATCAATTAACTATTTCAGGAATCTTGATTTTACCTATTGGTCACATCATTTTCTACCAGAATGTTTTGCTGTACATCTATTTTTTTCAGCAGTATCATGGTAATAAAAAAACTCCATAATTTATGTTTGCAAGCAAGTTAATGTTTTAACAGCTTGGCAGGCTTCATTCTGAGTTTGCCATTTCTTAGGCAAGCACAAAAAATGAAACCATTTCTATGGTCACGTTTCCTCTTGGGATGCCTGAGAATATATTAAAAAACCCACTTCTCTCCAGATAAGTTCTCCTCTGTTAACCTTTACACTGCAGTAAATATGGTACTACAGTACTCTGGAATATTCTTTCAATGGAAAGGATGACTCAAGCTCAAAGAACAAGTAGTAGTATTATTAGTCTTTTTGCTTTGCTAGTGAATGCTGCTTCTTGTAGAGCTACAGTAAAACCCCAAGATCACTAAACCTGTGGAGAACACTTCCCACATCACTGTAAAGTGCTTGCTTTGGTTATGCAGTGATCTCAGGGAATAAATGCCCTTTTCCCCATTTGGCAAAACCAAGCTGACAGGTATGATTTCAAGGGGTTTCAAGGAAAGAAAAAAAATCCACTGAGGTATTTGTTGGTTTATTATTAATTTACATTTTTGGTAAAAAAAAAAAAAATTCCATGCATTTTGGCTTTGCAGTGTTAAAAGCATTTAACGTGCAAGACCAGAAGCAAAGAAAACTCTTTGCATGAGAGGTACAATGCTGACAACAGAAGGAAGAAAACTCTTACAGATATCCATGCCTTTGCTCCCAAATGTTACTTTTCAAAGACAAACTTACACTTGTTAGCAAGAAGTTCATCAAAGGCTTCTGACCACAGCTGGGCTTCTTCAGGGGAAGGTCTGCAGAAAGAGAGGGAGAACATCAGACTACTCTGTTCAAGCTTTACTGCTTTTGAAGAAAACTCAAGTTATTTAAACAGAGACGCTTTCTCATAACTTACCTGAAATAATTGCGGTGTTTCCCTGCTTTCTTAGACTTCCTTTTGTTAGAATTGGAGGAGTTCTGCAGGAAATAGCTCAGCCTTGTCTTCCAGTCTTTAATGCTGGAAGAGAGAAGAGAGAGATGCTGGTTTAGAGCTTTAGACAGCGGTGCTGTCCCTGGGGCGGGAGGCACCCACAGCCGCTGAAGGCAAGGGCAGCCCTGCGGGCAGGGGGGGACTCACATCGTTCTCTTCATCCTGCCCTTGTCAGCCTCCTCCGGCTCGCTGCGGCGGCGGCTCCGCTCCGTGCGCCCGCCGGGCCGCACCGCCAGCAGCAGCGCGCTCTGCATCCCGGGCCGAACCGGTACAGCCGATACAGCCGATAAAACAGAGCCGATAGAGCCGAACCGATAGAGCTGATAGAGCCAGTAAAGCGGAGCTGATCGAGCCGAACCGGCCGAGCTGATCGGGCCGAGCCGACGGAACCACAGCAGCAGCGCCGCTCCC